>JANHFT010001861.1:9251-26297 GCA_032467955.1 Pseudoxenodon macrops | reverse complement strand
ATACCATTTTATAATACCTTAGTAAGGCCATACTTGGAAAATTGCATTCAGTTTTGGTCGCCACGATGGAAAAAAAGATGTTGAGACTCTAGAAACAAAGATTATTAGGGTACTGGAGGCTAAAACATATGAAGAACAGTTGCAGGAACTGGGTATGCCTAGTCTAATGAAAAGAAGAGTAGGGGAGACATGATAACAGTGTTCCAATATTCCAGGGGTTGCCACAAGAGGGAGTCAAGCTAGTCTCCAAAGCACCTGAGGGTAGAACAAGTAGCAATGGGTGGAAACTAATCAAGGAGAGAAACAACTAATGAAGGAGAGAAGATATATTGTCGGCCTAGAGGTTTTTTATAAAAAATAATAAAGGATAAAAATCCCTAAAATAAGTAAATAAATAAATAAACATTATGTGGGTATGATATTATTCTTTTCTTAAGAGCTTGTTTGTACAGAAATGTTATAATTGTATAATTATTTTCAAAATATTGCTTCAAGAAATTTACCCATGTGAGTGGAGTACCAAATATTTAGAACATGTATTATAAACCATTCCGTTTCCCGTGGAGTATTGTCATATTGTTAGCTTTAATGTTCTGCAGTTTCTGATCTGAAATCACTAAAAAAGAAGATTGTTTTGTCTAAATATATATATATATTGGACAATTCTCCAAGGATATGCCTGACCTTTCTCTGGGGAAATTTGCTACCAAATAACAAATATATGACATACAAATGCTTTATTTGGAAACTGAAGTTTAACTGTTCATCAGCCATACGTTCTACAGTCTTACTGTGAGATTTCTTATTTCAGAATATAACTGGATGCCTTCATAATGCTTCTGAATTATTTCTGATTTGACTTTCCACAATTGACTTTCAAGTCCACAATTAGATGGTGATCATATTTAGTTGACCCTGGCTGAATCCAGAAAGCTAAATGAACTAAAACCTGAATAGTATTATTAGTACCTATTTTGGTAGGGGACCACTCAGAAAATACTAAGATGATATGCTAGACTGATAAATAGAAAAATAAAACATCCTGCAACAAGATAATGTGAAACCATTTCTATATTACAAACCACCATATAGAAAGCAGCAGTAGAGCTCCTGGTTTTTTTAAATTAGTCAATTAGATGTATCATTCTTTGCTTTTTTGTTTCAGATAATGTATATAATAAATATACTAAACCCAAACCCGGTAGAATTAAGGAGCTGTTACAATGAAATCTCACAGGTTTAAAAAAGAAGTTTTAAAACACTTTCCTCCATGTTAATATATATCCACTACAACTCTTTTGTTATATCTTTCTTTTAAGAGAAAAAAGAATATTATAAACAAATTTACATCTAAGATAATGTTTCTTTTTTAAGCCAAGGGACAAAATGTTTTACCAAAGAGAAAAATGTGCCATTTCCCAATTGGCCCTGCTCCATCTATGGCAGGGGTGTCAAACTCAAGACCCAGGGGCCAGATCTGGCCCGCGGGGTACTTAGATCTGGCCCACGGGGCAACCTGGAAACAGCAAAAGACCGGCCTGCAGTACTTCTGATGAAAAAACGGGCTCCTGAACTCCGTTTTCAGCTAGCAGAGGGTTGAAGGAGACTGTGGCAGCCAAAAACGGAGCCTGTTTTTGCTGGCAGAGCACTCGGGCCAACCACTGATGCCTCCGACAGGAGTGATGTTGAGCTGGCCATGCCCATCCTGGCCAATTGCCCATCCCGACCTTCCGAGGTCAAACACAATCCTGATGCAGCCCTCGTTGAAATCAAGTTTCAAGTTTCTCTATGGGATTAATGGGAGTTATACAATACAATATCTGGAAAACATTGGTTTCAAAAAAGATTACAGGGGATCTCTTAATACAGGTAATTCTTAACTTACAACAGTTCATTTAGTGACCGTTCAAAGTTACAATGGCAGTGAAAAAGGTGCCATTTTTCACACTTATGACCATTGCAGTATCCCCATGATCACGTGGTCAAAATTCAGATACTTGGAAACTGACTCATATTTATGAAGATTGCAGTGTCCTGGCGTAATGCGATCCCCTTTTGCGAACTTCTGACAAGCAAAGTCAATGAGGAAGCCATATTCACTTAACAACCATGTTACTAACTTAACAACTGCAGTCACTCATCTAACAATCATGGCAAGAAAGGTTATAAAATTGTCTCACTTAGCAACAGAAATTTTGCGCTCAACTGTGATTATAAGTTGAGGACTAGTTATATTTACAAAAAGAAAAACGTAAGGTGAGCTACTAATTGCATGTGAAATCTTTGTCCTGTTAAACCTTTAGTTCTCAGCTTTATTTAACAAACACAGGTTGCAAATACATTATTTTTTTGTAAGTTGACAAAGAATGATGAATTTAAAAACCACTGTTTTCTTCCTCGATCCACTCATTTTATTGTATCAAAAATAGGATAATAAAAAAATGTCATAGGATCTGGTGGTTTGTTGTTTGTTTCTTCTAAATAATTCAATAATTGCATTTATCTGATTACAAATCAGTTAAAACAATAGACAATCAAAAACATGCCCACTTAATAATGAAGATTTGGCAAGCACCCAATGGCTGGCTTGTACATTAAAACACAGATTAGCGCCTTAATAGAAAGTCAACTGTAACAATTAATTATCTGACACTCGCATCAAGACAATTTGGATTTCACCTACTGTGTCAACTGTTTTGTTATTATCATCTCTGCACTTCTTTTTAGAAAAATAGATGTAAACAAGTATAAAAATGCTTTTAAATGATTGCAGAATGGTGAGATGACTTCGCCACTTTGGTTTTCAGTTCATTAATTGTTGTATTATCTCACTCTATTGTAGTGAAAATGGTACCGGTAATACATTAAAATCTAGCAAAAGACAAAGATCAACCACACAGCCACAACAATAATGAAGGCAGCACATAAACTAGGAATTAAAATGGCACCAAAACAACAACATGACATTCTTTAAAAAGGGAATTAGTAGAGTAGCACTTTTAAATGTTTCCAACTTCTTTTTACACAGCAAGAATGAATAAAAACTCTCGGGGATGCTGAAAGCAATTCAGAAGTCACTGCATACCATAGTTTATATATTTCATAAACCAACCTTGAGCTTCTGTCTTACTGTTTCTAGTCAAGACATTGAAATGAATGCAGAGGCTGACTTTCATGATCAAATAGCAACAAAACAGTGTTCCTTCTGCTATCAAATGCTATTTTTCTTACAGATTCATACATCCCTTCTCTTCCTTTTCCGATTGCTATTTTTCCATTCCTTACTTCTTCCTCAGGATAGTATTCTTTATTTTCCTTCCAATCTTAAAAAAATAATAAGTATGCATTCTCATAATTTCATGAGTACATTCCAGAAATAATCTAAATACTGGTTAAAAACACAGTCTGTCCCAGGGACCTAATCATTTTTGCTGGGACATATACCTTTCTTGTAATTTCACATGTGTTCAATTTCAGGAACATATCTAAATACTGGTTTAAAAGACAGTCTGTCCCAAGTTATTTTCATGAAGTCTTACTCAGTTTCTCTTCAGCATGTGAAAATGCCACAAAAATCCTTGAGAATGATTACAAAGAGTGGGGGGGAAGCTGTTCATGTGAAGCTTCTCTGATGAAACTAGATGAGCTCCTAAACACACTGGGATTTTAAACAGAGGTAGATTCCTACTGGTTCTATCCGGTTCTATAGAGTAGGTAGTAACTCTGTGATGACGTCACGGAACCAGTTCTGTCAGTGGCTCTGTGGGCGCCGCTATCTTGGATTTTGCTTCTGCGCATGCGCAGAGGCTAATTTTTGCTACTGCTCATGCACAGAAGCTAATTTTTGACTGCTGTGCATGCGCTCGCTCGCTTTGTGCGTGCGCTCGAGGTGCAACCCTGAGCGAACCAGCAGAAAGAAGATTCAGAACCAACCTCTGATTTTAAAGAAAGATTACAGGCATGAATGAACTTAAAAACAGCCCAAATGGGGAAGGAGGCGGGGAATCCTGAAGGGATCTTTACCCAGATTTTCTACCTATAAAACTGCCCATCCATTGAATACTCACTAAATGTGTCTAGATTTTGAAAAAAATACTGGAAATAGATGTTAATCATGTATTATATAAAGAGAAAATACTGCGAAGAGAAATACTGCTTTTTTTTCAGGCTGATGCATTAGTTTCAAAACCTTTAGTATAGTCATTATTCTACTTCTATTGCCACGTGTGCGGATTTAAAAGAAGGGTGATTAACCAAATTCAAAACTAGTCTTTCTACAGAGCCATAGAGCGGAATACTATCGCTTGTCATTTACTGAAGCTGAACAAACTTATTCAACATACAGTAGATGACCAGTACCTTAAGCAAAGTACAATAACTTGGGGAGCACAATGTAGCCACCTGGAGCCCACATTTTTATAAACCCATTCCTGGTATCATTGTGCCAGGGTGGTGCAGTAGTTAGAATACAGTACTGCAGGGCAACTCTGCTTACTCTAAGAGTTTGATTCTGAGTGATTCAAGGTTGACTCAGTCTTCCATCCTTCCGAGGTCAGTAAAATGAGGACCCAGATTGTTGGAGGCAATATGCTGACTCTGTAAACCACTTAGAGAGGGCTGTAAAACATTGTGAAGCAGTATATAATTCTACATGATATTGCTATTGTTATTGTTCAATGTCAGGATCTGACATTTAAGGCAATCCAAGTGGGTTCAATGTCGAGACAGTAATGAAGTATTTCTAAGATTAAATGGAAAGGTGTAGAATAGGTGGTACCTGGCAAAACAGTAGTAACTGTGAGAGGAATCTTGGAGTTCTAGTGAACAATCACTTAAATATTAGCCAGTAATATCCTGCAGACCCAAAAAAAGCTACCACAGATAGCTTTTAACAGATAGAATTAAGATCACCTGAAGATCATTTATACGTAATCCCTTGGTAAGACCACATTTGGAATATTGCATCCAGTTTTTTCACCATGATATAAAACAGATGCTGAGACTCTAGAAAGAATGCAGAGAAGAACAATAAAGTTGATTAGGAGATGGGAGTCTAAAACATATGAAAAACAGTGGCTGGAATTGAGTATATCTATTTTAATGAAAAGAAGGACTAGGAATGACATGATAGCAGCATTCCAGTATCTCAGGGACTGCCACAACCTATTTTCAAAGCACCTGAAGGCAGAACAAGAAGCAATGGATGGAAACTAATCAAAGAGAAACCCAACCTAGAACTAAGAAGAAATTTCCTGACAGTTAGAACTGTCCATTAATCAATGGAATGGCTTGCCTTCAGAAGTCATGTGTGGTCCATCACTGGAAATTTTTAAGAAGAGATTGGACATCCATTTGTCTGAAAAGATATAGGGTCTACTGCTTGAGCAGGAGTTTGGACTAGAAGACCTCCATGATACCTTCCAACTGTTCTTCGGTTAAGAATTCATCGGCTGATAGTAACACTATAAAGAAATCCTGGCATGCACAATTGGATGAACACAAATTCCACAGGAGCCATTTGCATTTCATTTCTCATGAACTATGTTAGTATTTTTCAGTGGTGGTATCATCAGTAGCAGACTGTTAAATGCCCAATTTTTATAAGGCTTGTACAGACCAACATTCTTACTGAATATCGGAAAAGATGCCCCTGGAGCTAACCTCTACAGCAACTACCCATTGTGATAAGCTATTATCACTCCAAGCAAACTATCACTATATCCTAGCTGTGAAATATTCTCAGGCTTTGAATAAATTGTCTGATATATCCTCCAGAATAAAAAGAGCTAAAACTGTTTCATCTTGGTTCAAACGTAAGTAAAAAGATCTTTCTTACTCTCTTATGGTTTCGATGTGGTTTTCAGCTCTGTTGGAGATAGTCTATAGAAAGAGAACTGTCCAAAATGTATCAAGAGATCAGTCCAGAAGTTAAAATAAATAACAATCATAACTAAGAAAAATGCTGCAACTTTGATTCCCCCCCCCAAATGAATGAGCCAGCAGCCCTCGTTTTAATAAAGTAAAGGTTATTGCCATATCTAGAAGAAATTGATTTTATATATGTATTCTTTCCCTTTATCTTGAACTTTCTAGCACAATCAATTTTATTGAATGACTATGAGTTTTAGCCCTGGCATGAAAGGTGAAAGAAGGAAAGGATAATGGAAATGGAAATGTTGTCCATGTTATTTATGAATTTATAGAGCCCATCATGTTTTCATTTGAAAGTTAACAGAAGAGCTCTACAAGTAGTCCTCGACACAATTGGGCCTTTGCTAAACAAGGCTGTTGTTAAGTGATTTGCACCCAATTTTATGGCCTTTTTTGTCTCAATTGTGGTCATAAGTCAAAGACTAAGAAAAACGCACACATATACACACAAACAGATACAGAGAGAGAGACACAGAGAGACAGAGAGAGACAGTCTCATTTGTCTTTCTTTATGTGACATTATGATCTTTATTTACCAATCTCTTTCCAGCTCAGTAATGGAATCCCAGCCATGTACAACTTTAAAAAAAAAAATCCCCAGTCCTGAGCCATAGATATCTCTGTGCACTATGTGAAATATTCCATGCTCATGCTGCTATTAAGCCTTCCATGATCTTTTTCCGATGTAGATGTTCATAGGTAGGTGAGACCCAATTACAACATTAATTGTTAGTGTCTATGAAGATTCTCAGTCATCCAGGTCATGGTTGTCCCAAAGGTGCTTTTTCAAGAGGCAACTGGACTTTCTGGTTTTTCTTTAAAGATGTTTCACTTCTCATCCAAGATCTGAAGAAGCTTCTTAGATGAGAAGTGAAAGACCTTGAAAGAAAAACAAAAAAGTTCAGTTGCCTCTTAAAAAAAGCACTTTTGGGATTATTGTTAGTATTTTTGCTTTGAGATGTTTGTTTTGCTGCCATACACATTACTTTGCACTTCCTTTGTCATTCTCTTGTGTAGTCATAAGATCAAAGAGAGATCCTCTTCCAGCACTCCAGTCTACATGGGATTAGTTTTCACAAATTTTCTACTATGCAGATATACATATACTGCAGAGTTTAATTAGCCAGGATTCACGTCCTTACTACATTTATCTCCTCTGCATCTTTTTTCAAACCAATTTAAATAATATGACAATTATTAGCTTAGAATAGAAATAATTGAATGCAAACTAACAGAAAGAGTTATGCACATTTCTATATCTTGCTTACATCTTCATAGAAGTTAAAAGCTGTAGGCGAATACATCTTTGAACTTCAATTAAGATTTCATATTGTTAAGAGGCTGGTCTGCTTAGCTTGTCATCTTGGTTATCTGGAGGAAGGCATGCAAATTATGACTAATTGCTAAAATTCACTTCTTTGTCTCCTCTAACACTCCATGTGGAGTCACGCAGCAGCTGTTGTTGCTGTATAGAGCCTCTGCATTTGACTTTGAGATCCTAATAAATTGAGCAATTGTCTTTACCCACTGCAAATGTGTATTTAAATAGAAGCAATCACATTTGAGAGATGTTAAAATATAAATGGAACTGGATTAGTATATTTAGAATTACATATCACTACTATAATAACCTTCTTCTACCAGCAATGAAATAAAAATTTAGGCCAGAATTTGAGTCTTTATGCGTTTGATGAATTGTGGGTAGATTATGGAAAGAAGGGAGTTATCTTGTAACTTTAGAGAGGGAGGATAAAATTTGAATGCATTTGTGATTGCTGTAAAGGAGAACAAAAGTCATTTCTTTTTATTTTGTCTTTCTCTTTGTTTTCTGTTTTTCTCCTTTCTCTTTCATTTCTTCATTCTTTTTTCACCATCTTGCTTTTACGTTGCTTTATTTTCTTTTCCCTTTTAATGTTTTGATTCTGCAAAAACTTCTTGTAATAAAAATTAATTTCAAAAACTTGATAGGACACATTTGCATGCACTGTCATTTACACATAAACATAAAATAAATAAAAGATTTGCATACACTTCGCAAGGGGTAACTGATTGGCATGTATGCCAGCTCTAATAATTCAAAAAATTCAATTCCTTTGAATGGAGTTCAGCCTTTCATTACCAACTTCCACACATTTTTAGGTTGCTCTTGTGGGACAAAATGAATGGTTTGTCTCGACACCCAAAAAACATTGTAAGTTGTGATTTCATAGAAAGGGCAGTATGGATGTAAATTACTTTTGCCTTTTTCTAGGATTTTTTAAAACTTTAAACCAGTCTTGCCCACATTCCGGAAACTATTTATTTGCCATTTCTCTTCCCCATATATGCTCAATTCTTCTTTGTACCATGTCAAGCAAACCATCCTTGTCTGAGGATTTATGCATTAGGAAGGTAATGTTCATACTCTCTTACAACTCCCTTCTTCAGTAAAGGTAAATACATCAATCCTTTCAATCTCTTGGCCACACAGAAATCTTGTTCCGTATTTGTTGACATAAAGCACTTAGTCTCTTCTCGTGTGGTTTAAACAGTTGAGTGAAATTTTGTACACAGAACTTTTTTATTTGATGCATGGTTTATTGCTTTGTTTGCCTTGTTTTATAGTAGATTGGATTCTTGAATTGATCTTGTCTCCGCAAATGTTTCTGTTGCTCCATAATCCTATTTGTAAATGGACTTCTGTCTCCATTACATCTTACCCACACTTCTCGAATTGCCCTACCTTACCCCTATTTTGTTGTGATTTCTTTAATATTCTTAAAACATTTTCTTTTATTATTTTTACTTTGTTTCTCTTGCTTTCATAACTGCAAGGTCTGAAAGTAACTTGCATTCTCACCCCACCCGCCAAAAATGTTTTGTTTTCTGCTTCAATTTTTACAGTGCTTCCAATTTTATTCATGAAGATCTAATATTCTTCCTGAGGAACTAGAGAAGTGCTTTCTGAGCAGGAGTTCTCATTACCCAACACCCAATGTTTTAGTGTCTACGCAACTTCCTTCACAACAACAAATAAGTGATTTATTATAATCTTCCTCTATGTATGATTTCAGAGTTCCTAGGGAGGTGGGTTGCTTTCATTTATGACTGTGAACTGTTCTTATACTGCTGAAGATTACCTTGACCTTTTGCTTCACTTTATTATCCTCTATGAATTTTACAAAAAATAGTGATCCTACCAAGAGATCACATTTTTTTCAGGGTCACTGGAGCTATTAAGATTTCCAGCCACAACAAGGTGGCAATTCTCTGGCAGGGTTCTAGCCATCAGAGGTGGGTTCTGAATCTTCTTACTGTCGGTTCGCTCAGGGTCGTGCCTTGAGCACGAGCTAGCGCACGCACGGCAGTCAAAAACTAACTTCCGCGCATGTGCAGAAGCAAAAATTAGCTTCTGCGCATGCATAGAAGCAAAATCCAAGATGGTGGTACCCACGGAGCCACCGACAAAACTGACTCTGTGATGTCATCACGGAGTTACTACCTACTCTATAGAACCGGTTAGGACCGGTAGGAACCCACCTCTGCTGGCCATACTGGCAGATAAATTTCCTATGAGAATTGGCAGCATAAAGATACGATAAACTAATAAATTAAAAAATACCAAGCCAATTAAATAAACGCAACTATTATTAGAAATCTCCAGATAGTATTCTAACTAACTGGTCAGTCCTGAGATGCTGACAATTTACAAAGGCTATAGAGTGATCATTTTAGAGCTAAACTCATTGGTCATGGCTAGGATAAAAATTTGCTAGTCAAGTAGACATCTGCATATATTTACAATTCCATGGGAGCAACCTCTTTTCAGTAGTGGACAACGGATAAAGACAACTGGGTACTTGCTGCCTTGCTCAAAACCACACTCATTTTGCAACCAACTTTATGCCAATCTCAAATACAAAACAAAAACTAACTCTTTACCATCAAATATGGCTAGAGCACTAGGCTTCACATTATAAAAATGGGTATTTTTCAAATACAGATTAAATGTTACAAGAAGAAAAAGAATTAAAGAATTTAATCTGCACGAGAAAGCTTCAAATGAGATTTTGAAATGAGAATGACACAGCAACATGAGTTAAATATGGAATGACTTTCTCAGTAACATTGCTCATTGTTGTAAGCATTTGACAGACTTCTTTACTGTTCTCATATTTCCCCTAAGGAACATATGTTCAATAACTGTTCCTATCATGTAAAATAATTAATTAATTAATTAATAAACAAATAAACAAGCTGTTTCTTTAACTTATGAAATTTATTAACAACAGAATAAAACTAACAGCTATAGAATAGAATAGAATAGAATAGAATAGACTAGAATAGAATAGAATAGAAAAGAGTAACTATTATTACACATTTTTCTTATGCTACCATACTACCAGGGGTGGGTTCCAGATATTTTTGCTGCCAGTTCGCTCAGGGTCACGCTGCATGCACACGCATGAAGCATGTGCACATGCACACAGCAATAAAAAACTAGCTTTGCACATGCGCAGAAGCAAAATCTAAGATGGAGGCACCCACGCAGAAATCGACGGGATCAGCTCCGTGACATCATCACCAAGTTACTACCAGTTCTATAGAACCAGATAGAACCGATAGGAACCCACCTCTACATACTACAATATCTGCCTGTAACTTATGATTGCAGATGTGGAGAAATTTTAATTCTAAAAAGAAATAATATGCTTCTATAATCATCATCGTCTGAAGTTATCATGTGCAAAAACTAAATTTATCATTTTTGGGTATATTGAAGACTGACTATTGATAATGATTGCATATAATGCAAACAGAATATGCCAAATCCTGAGTCTATTTTGCAAACAATATCAATTGGAAACAAAAATGTAGATATTACAGTTCTGTGAAATTATGCTCTACTGTTATTTCCACTTGTCATTGTAGTTTATTTCCCTGCTTGGGATGCTCAGAAGAACAAATTTTATTATTGGTCTGACTGCACTGAATAAGGGTAAGCAGCTGTGAGCTTCAAGGAATCTGGCTGCAGGCAGGCTTATTTTTACAAGTCCATGTCATTTCTTCTAAAATTAGTCATAAGATGATGCTTACAGAAGAAACCCAAAGTAACAAAAGATTAGAAAATAATGGAAAAAGTATAAAGATACTATTGTCTCTTCACAGTGTTACTCTTACACATATTGAAGATTGTAGATATTGAATAGTACGGTGGCTCAGTAGCTAAGATGCTGAGCTTGTCAATCAGATCAGCAGTTCAGTGGCTTGAATCCCTAGGGATTCACAGACTGAGCTCCTATTACTTGTCCCAGCTTCTGCCAACTTAGCAATTTGAAAGCACGTAAAAATGCAAGTAGAAAATTAGGGACCACTTTGGTGGGAAAGTAACAGCTCTCCATGTGCCTTCAGCATTTAGTCATGCTGGCCACATGACCACAGAAACATCTTCCGACAGCGCTGGCTCTTCGGCAAAGAAATGGAGATGAGCACCACCCCTAGAGCCGGAAATGAATAGCACACATGTATGGGGGAACCTTTATCTTCATTAGATGAATTAATCTAGTTCATTTTTTTTAGCCATCCATGTTAATCTTATTTTGTCATGGATTGCACTGGTTAATTGTGCATTATCTGAAGACATTATTTGTAAGAGGTCATTTAAATTTAGCTCTTCATTTATATTGTTCAGGATCAAAATGCATGACATATGTCTTTTCTTGCTAAGCTAAAACTTGTTCTGGTGTCTTTTTTGGCACATAAAATAAGTTCTAGCCACCGACTCTGTGGTCCCTTTAACAGCTCTATCATTTATCTTCAAAGGTATTTCCTTGTGCTTGATCCCACCAGGTAGGTGTCTGGGTAAAGGAGATTTCATTTATGAACTGCAGACAATCTTGATTTTAACTATAATTGAGACTCTTTTTTAAACCTCGCACAAATACCATCAAGACTTACCAGGCATTGTAAGTCACTTTCCACAACACTTAATGCTTTAGAAAGGCTGAATAGCTGCCTTACTCAGAATTGTTCTAAAACATACTCTCCCAAAGAGCTTGGATTCCACAGATTTTCAAGAAACAAAATCACCTATTTCTACTTAGAAAACCAATTTTATTTGTAGTCCAGAACTGGTGCAAAAAAAGTTACTGAAGCTTCTGAGTATCTGAATATATGGAACTCCATGGTAATTAATTAACGTATCTCAGGCTGCATATTAATCTATTAATGAAAGCTGTCAAACATTATTTTCCTGATGAAAGGACTTTTTCTAGCTTTCCTTTTCTAAACAAGAGTCATGTTTGAACAAAACTTCCTAAAGCAACTACTTGGTTGGAGGAAAGGCCTTCATTGCCTGGGGGTATGGCTTAATCAGAGTGCATAGTTTGCATGAAAAAAATAATCCCATCCAATCTGCTTGGAAAAGGAGATGTAGATGGATTCCACGATCCCTTGGTCACTCTCCCAAGAGAATTGTAGAAAGCTTGAAACAACTGGTGACGAAAAAAGGATTCATGAAATGAGCTAGATCAGAGTTCCCCGACCTTTCTGGGTTGGGGTCCTGGAATGGGTGGGGGCAAAGAGGAGATTGTTTTGTGGAAGGGGCAGGCGCATGCACGTGTGAGAACCCATTGATCGCACCAATGTAGCCGTGAGTGTCTGCGACACTCACACGAGGTCCCGAGCAGCCTATTTGTGGCCTAGTTGCGAATAGGCTATGGACCGGTAATTGGCTGTGGTCCACATGTTGGGGATCCCTGAACTATATAAATGTATGGAGTCACATGACAAATTTATAGCAAATCTTAAGAAAATAAAGAAATTTCTACTGAATGTGGGTTATGGTAATTTGAAATTTGACATGCAACTATTAGTATACTATTATTAGTTTGGCAGCATTCTATCCCAACCCTACTGTGGAAACCATCAGAGATTTTCCTTCTCTATGCTCAGAGCTTTAACAATAAATTAAAGGAAGACTGAAGAGTAACTTTTTGGTTTGCTAGAGTTCTTGTTGATCCAGAGCTCATTTTTGGCATTCTGACACACTTACAAATTGGAAATGGATCTGTTTATGTCTCATCGCTGGCCTATATCGTTTCCCTCCCATTGAAATCAGTGGAAGGTGATCCTAATGAAATCCACTTCAATTCAGTTCAATGCAATGCAATTCAATCCAGTTTCTTGCCGTCAAAGACCAGTACAAATCCCAAGGAAGAGGAAATGGAAAATAAACTTGCCCTTGTCTTAGCCTGATGGATCATTTAGTAATCCAATAGTGGGATTCCATTGTTCGAAGGGATCTTGGAGGTCTTCTAGTCCAACCCTCTGCTCAGGCAGGAAACCTTATACCACTTTAGACAAATGCTTGTCCAAAGTCTTCTTAAAAACTGCCAGTGTTGGAACACTCACAACTTCTGGAGGCAAGTTCCACTTGTTATATGTGAATTAACCCCCACCCAGTTAAAAATAGGCAAGAGACAAAAGAAAAATACATTTTTTCTTCCCCAAGGAAGAACTTTTGTTTTTCTAATGAAAACAGGTTCTTATTATGTATAAAATGGGTCACTTAAAATGAATAAACATGGAATCTTCTCAAGAGGTTGAAAAGATGTATGTACTGCAATGTAAGGTAGTACACTCCTACTGTTAAATAAAACAAATAATGCATGAAATATCTAACTGAATGAAATCTATTTCTCTTACAGAGAACACAGAGTGCTCCAAGAAGCTCTGCTTTCTAAAAGATACATTCTGTTTATGTATGGTTCTGTCATCTTAAGGCACACAAAAGGTTTACTTGAATAATTCACTGTTAACAGTAAATTAAAATTATACATGCCAAAATACAGTATGTCATGATACTATGACATCATTGATGTATATCAAATATTGATGAAGCCAGGTTTTTTTTTCCCCTTCTTCTAAAACACCCAGATTTGTTTGTTTTGTGAGATGGGCTGCTATATAAATTTAGTAAATAAAGACATAAATCATAACAGCATATCTTCTAATCTATTCTGGGCTCAGGGGAGTGACAGCTAGTACTCAAAATTTCCCAGATTTTTTTTCCTGCCTTCCTTCAATTCTTTCCCCAGAATTCTTTCTATTTCTTAAAAACTACAAATGAACTCACAGAAAGGCTGTTTACTGAAAAACAGTATATTTATTTGTTTGTTTGTTTGTTAAATTCATTTGCTGTCCATCTCGCTGTGGGGTTATTCTGGGCAGTTTTCAGCAATAAAATGAAAACAATAAGAATAAGAAGAATGTCATATATTTTAATTGATACCTAGGATGCTGCCAGCAACCCGTATCAACCATTGGCACCAGTCAATGTATTTGTGATGAATTTTTGAATTTTTGAATGTTCAGTTGACTGAGTTTCATATTTAATGAATAAAAGAAATAATATGGGTAAACCATGTAACCGTGATACCCATTGTCACCGGGGCACTTGGTACCATGTCCAAGAATTTTATAAAACACATTAAGAAATTGCAGCTTCCTGCAATAACACCAGCGGAACTGCAAAAGACTGTGCTACTTGGAACATCATATATTTTAAGAAGGTACTTGGTTGACACCTAGGACGCTGGCAGCAACCCGTATCAACCATTAGCACCAGTCAATGTATTCGTGATTGATCAGTTGACTGAGTTTCATGTTCAATGAATAAAAGAAATAGTAATAATAATGCATTTTTGAATGTTCAGTTGACTGAGTTTCATGTTTAATGAATAAAGTAAATAATAATAATAAATATTTCTGAAATGTTTACAATGCAAGTGTATTGTGTAGCAAAAGTTAAAAAACTGTAAACACATTTAGATTCACACAAATGAATTTCTGAATGTGTGAATCATATGCCAGGTGATAGAAGATTACATTAGGGCTATTAATTCACTTTGCTCTGTTCAAATCAGAATCAGTTGCACCGTTGCAACTGCAGCTTCCTTTATGTTCCTACATATGAGCATAGGAAGCACTTTGCATGGTTAGCATGAACATGATACCCGCTTAGTCACAAAGTTATACACTCTCGGGAGAGAGCTCAGAATAGCTTTCCTTCAAGTATGTCAAGGAATGGAGTGCTGCTTCTCAGAACAATTACAAGGAAACAAATAACTTCTTCAATATTTTATATTGTGGGTATCTTGACCAAAAATATGTTTTTTTTTTAACTTTAATGTTTTATGGCTTTGAAGATAAAAAATATTTAATGGAATCTAAGCCATGGGATATGTTTCTTGTTAAGTATATGTGAGAAGAATTTTTTTTAAAAAAAATTGTGATTGTAACACAACTCTAAGTAAGTATAGCAAGTAAGTAAATGGGTATAATCTTAAAAATACTTAAGCCTCTTCAAATTCACTTCCAAGATGCCACATTTCAGCTGTCCTGGTGTTTCTAAAATAATAGAAAGATGAAGTCATTTTCCTTTTTTATTTTTGGCCTTACGCTTATAATCTTGATTAAGGCAAGCAAAACAAATCTTCTAAAGCACTTCAGTTTTATTGATTTTTCTGTTTATCATCCATTTTTATTGTGGTTATTAACCAGAAGAAGAAAAAAGAAATCACAAAGCAAATATAGCTACAAACCTATAAGATTTCTAGAGGGTGTGTATTTGTCTGATTCTTTCCCTTTGCTGAACAACGAGGAGGAGGAGGAGGAGGAGGAGGAGGAGGAGGAGGAGGAGGAGGAGGAGGAGGAGGAGGAGGAGGAGAAGAAGAAGAAGAAGAAGAAGAAGAAGAAGAAGAAGAAGAAGAAGAAGAAGAAGAAGAAGAAGAAGAAGAAGAAGAAATTCAATATTTCTCTAGTAGGCTTACCTCAAACTGATCTCATGGCAAACCAATGTTGAGTTTGAAATATACAATATTGTAACTTCAGTTCCTTATTTTCAGGATAGTAATAATATTGAATAATGGAGTGCATTCTCTAGTACTGACTTTAACTGGCTGATGAGGTTTATCACCTCCTTAAAGTTTCTTATCTAGCAGAGGTCTTCAGAGTGACAAGGATAACTTTACCTGGGGCTTCATTTACTTTTTCAGCTCTGAGCTTCTTTAAAATGGCTAACTATAATCCCTAACTTTGCCCTTTCTTATGGACAGGAGTGAGTTAGCAGCAAACAGGATGTCTCATCAAAATAATGTAACACATATCATGGCATTAAAATGTAAGTTCTATACCTTATATGCTTGATGAAGAAATCATAGCATATACACCAAAATTGTGGCAATGCATGTTCAGTCATTTGTACACAGACACATCCCTCGACAAATAGGCTGTTGCGTAACTTCTGTGTTGGTTCTGCCAACTCAACTAGAAGTTCAACTTCAAACAAACTCAACAACTAGAAACTATGTATCCCAGATGAAAAATGATTAATATTTGTATATATTTATTTGCAAGGGTATAGGTGCATACATATGTATGTCTATAACATGTCTATATGTGTGTTATGTATGTGTTCAGTTTTGAGAGCAGGCAACAGAATTTCATTTTTAATGTGTGCCAGTGTGCCCACAGTAAAAAAATGACAATAAAGGTTATCTTATCAATTTCTGGGCATTTATATCTTGGAGGACCTCTCATGGAGTATGAATGCTAACATGCTTGTGAAGAAGTATATTTATTTATTTATTAACAGAGTTGGAAGGGACCTTGTAGGTCATCTAGTCCAACCCCCTGCTCAAGGCACAGAAGAGGCTGTATTTCCTGAGAATGCTCAGGAAGATGAATCTATCGCAGCATCTACTTCTGTCCTACTATCGCAGCATCATTGAGAGTGTCCTGACATACAGTATTCTTGCATGGTATGGGAGCAGCTCTGCAGCGGACAAAAAAATCTCTAGAGAATCATTAAAACTGCCCAGAATATTATCGGGCTCCAGCTACCAGCCCTGGGCAACATCTTCGCATCTCACAGTTTGAGAAAGTTGCACAACATTCTCAGAGACTCTTCCCATCCTGCTTACAATCTTTTTGGACTGTTGCCTTCTAGCAGAAGATACAGAACTATTAGAACTCAGACCACACATCTTCTGAATAGTTTTATCCCAGAGCTATAATTGCACTCAACAATGAACTAAAGGGCCACCATCAGTGAGCTGTTGGACAGCATTACTT
>JANHFT010001860.1:561795-573415 GCA_032467955.1 Pseudoxenodon macrops | reverse complement strand
AGATATTTTGCAATATCCTTCCCCCTGGAGTAGTGTGAGAATGGAGATTTTGCAATATTCTTCCCCTGCAGTGGGGTGGGAATGGAGATTTTGCTGTATCCTTCCCCTGCCACGCCCACCAAGCCACACCACACCCACCAAGCCACACCCGGCAAGCCACGCCCGCCAAGCCACACCACACCCACCAAGCCACACCTACAGTAAAAAAAATGGATTTCACCACTGCCTTCTACCTCTGCAATCCCAGAGCTTCAGTAAAAAGCCAGGTGTTAATGGCCTTTTGAAAAGCTAGAAGGAAGGCGCTCATCAAATCACTAGCGGGAGGGTGTTTCACAAGGTAGGGGAAGTCATGAAAAAGGCACACTTCCGAGGTCCCACTAGATGGCAAGATTCCAGGGAAGAGGCCTGGGACACGCCCACCTTACCAGAATATTCTTAGAGAGAGATAGTCTTGTCAATTACCTGGTCCTGTGCCACTGGTCTTGTGACATGTATGGCTTTAAAGGTGATAACTAACACCTTGAATTGCACCTGTAAGAAAACCGGGAACCAGTGTGACTAGCACAACATACTTGTGGCTGTATTTGCACATTTTCACCATAAATTCATTAAAATGAATCTTCCGACAGTGAGATGTGTGGGCATATAAATTAAATAAATAATTGTTGGATATTGGTTTGGGGATGGTGAAAATTGATTCTGCTTTGAACAGTGATCTCAAATCTAAAGGAGTATCTTTTTCCATATCTATTTACATGGATTTATATAATCTTGGCTGATCTTTGATGAAAATCAGTTGATTCTTCGATATCTAACAGGTTTTCCCAGGAAATGAGGGGAGACAGTGGGTCACAGGTGAAAAAGGCATTGCCTCTTCTTAGAGATGTGTAACTGACCACTATGTTATTTCTATGCCAGGGACATTCAGAGTAGAAAACATCTTTTAAACATTTATTTGTTTACCATATTACTAGAACTCTGATTTCAGCTTTGTGGCGGTTTGCAAACATGCAAGATCCATGGAAACATAAAATTGAAACATTTCCCCATCCCTGGAAAGCCTTGACATTTAATTTACCCAGAGTTTTAAAGATCGTGTTAGATTCCTAGCATCTTTTGTTCTTGTTGTTTGTTTTAATTGCAGCTTTATTTTATAATACATTATTTTATCTCTGCTTCTGGTTTTATCACAACACTTGCTATCTTGGTTTTCTTCTGTTTTTTTAAATCTCTGCACTTATCTAGGACTCTTCAGTTATTTGGTGCTCTAAAAATGTAATAAATAATTAGGCAAACCAAGATCAGGCTGTTTTCAAAGTGAGAATGTCTACGGAGCTGAAGTTAACGTTGCTCTGTTGAATTATGAACTTTGCCTTGATTGTTCTTGTGTGTTTTAATATATATCTTGCTCTTTACTTTTTATTGTACATTATTCTGGCAGCTTTGCAGACAGCCCAGATCTGGTTTTTTTTTAAAAAAAAAATACATTTTAGATACATCCCAGATATGTATAATAAAATGAATAAAGTGACTTTGAATTGCCCAGGATTCTCTAGCAGTTTAGAAACATGTTATACTTTTTTAGCTGCCACTGTGCTGGTATCTGGGGGAAAATATTTTTCTTTTGATCAAGGGTTGGTTTCAGTCCTTCTGTGAAGTCTTGGAAGCCCTGTGACTATTTCTTGACATTTTCTTTTAATGGCCAAGGAATCTTTGATGCGTGGATGATTGCTTCCATCCTAAGGACCAGATATGAATATGTACGATCAATTCTTATAACTTCCTTGATGGTGTGGAGCAGAGGTCCAAATATGTAATCATTCAACTCCTCGTGTAATTTTCTGTGGCTGCAGCAATATTAAACCCACATAAGAAATAATCAGGAAAAGTATTTTTGTTGTTTTTAATTCTGGTTGTTTTTATTGCATTTATCCTGTTTTAATTGGGAGCTGCCCAGAGTCATCTATGGATACTCCTCGATTTATAACCATTTATTTAGTGACCATTCAAAATTACAGTGGCACTGAAAAAAGAGCTGTGGTGACACAGTGGTTAGAGTGCAGTACTGCAGGCTACTTATCAGGCTACCAGCTGCCAGAAGTTTGGCAGATCGAATCTCACCAGGCTCAAGGTTGACTCAGCCGTCCATCCTTCCGAGGTGGGTAAAATGAGAACCCAGATTGTTCGGGTCAATAGGCTGATTCTGCTTAGAAAGGGCTGTAAAGCACTGTGAAGCGGTATATAAGTCTAAATGCTATTGCTATTTACAACAGGTCTTCACTCTTACAGCCATTGCTGCATCTCCAGAGTCACATGATCAAAATCTGGGTGCTTAGCAACTGGCATGTATTGTTGATGGTTGCGGCATCCCAGGGTCACGTGATCACCATTTGCGATCTTCCCAGTTGATTTCCAACAAGCAAAGTCAATGGAGGAAACCGGATTTGCTTAGCAACTGCATGATTCAGTTAACAACTAAGGCTAAAAAGGTTGTCAAAGTTCAATGTGGCTCGCTTAACAACTGGCTTGCTTAGCAACCAAAATTCTGATTTCAATTCTGGTAATCAGTCAAAGACAAAATGTCTATGGAGATTCTCAGTCATCCAGGACATGGTTGTCCCAAAGGTGCTTTTTTCAAGAGGCAACTGGACTTTCTGGTTTTTCTTTGAAGATGTTTCGCTTCTCATTCAAGAAGCTTCTTCAGCTCTTCAGAGGAGTCTTCAAAGGAAAACCAGAAAGTCCAGTTGCCTCTTGAAAAAAGCACCTATGGGTGCTCCTTTTATAGTTTCTGGTGCAGGGACTTAATTGTATCTTCCATTAATCAACTGCCATGGGAATTCAGAAGATTGTTTTCTTCTTCCTTTATTTGGTAAATCAATGATAGCTTCAAGGAGAGCTGCAAAGTTTCACTCAGTCCCTTCCGCAGTTCACCAATTGACTGTATTGTACATCTATGCTGCATAGAGAAATATGGATGTTACCACACAACATGTTGAGCATTATTCTGAACCACAGCAGAACTTTTATTTATTATGTATTTATCACTAAATACAATACAGATCTAGAACAACTGAAATATTATTTACAACTTATTGTGACACCATAACAGAGAACAAGAAATGCTGAACTAAAAGATCCATGACATATAATAACTTTGATAGCAACAAGAGAGATTTTATTTTGAAACATCTGGAACGGGGTTCCTCTGAGATACAAACACCCCCATTTCAAATGGCCCTGAAGTAAATCTTCATCCAGGCCTTTGACGGGGATGATTGGTGTCCCATTTTGTCATTTCCCCCCGAATTTTTTTTCCTGCCATTTTTCTCACCATCTTTTTGGGTTGTTTTCAAATGTTTTTAACAATCTTTAAGCTGCCCGAGTCACCAAGAGTCAGACAACATACAAATAAACAACAACGATCATTAATATATTCACAGGCACTCATGAAAAATAAGCATTTTGGGGTGTTATTTTGAAAACTCTAAAGGCATTCTAGCTTTATATGTTTCCTGTTCACTGATAAGAAATAAACTTTCACGTGATTGGACTGAACTATAACTTATTGGCCGATGCACTGTAAGAGATGTTGAAGGAGGGAGTCTATCTCACAACCTCCATTTTGGATGCTGTAAAAAAGTCACACTGAAAACATCTTACTGTATTTTGACTCCCAGGAAACGGAATAGGCAAGAGGGGCAGCCAATGTGCATTGGGTGCCCAAATATTTACTAACTGTATGGCAGAGGGTATTTATTGCCCTACCTCAGACACTGGAATACATTTTGTTCTTCCCTCTGGTGTTTCTTCAGAAATGAGCTCTGTCTGTCCACCCCACCCCCAATGAATGTAAGATTTATTTGTATGTAAAATTTCTCCTTCTGAGGAAACGGGCATGGATATGAGCTTTCCTTTGGGATGGGACTTGGCAAAGGGATGTCCCAATATTTTTCTGAAAAAGTTTCAGGGACATTTCCTGAAAGGAAATAAAAGAGTTTTTGATCTGGGCCAAGTCAACCTTTTCTTCTTATTCGTCTTTAAATAGGGTCCTCCGTTAGAGACAGACTTACGGGGGGGGGAGTGGGGAGAATGAGATAGACTCCTTTAAAACACACGTATGGTAGTTTGCATCGGCATATGTCACATATGACACATATCTATGTCGGCGTGTGTACTGTATGAATGGCCAAAACTCCAGGCCAGGTTTTCCAGAGCGCTCTGGCACCGGAGGCAGCATGCTGTGAGAACTAAGCCGGAGAGGGGCTCCTTCATCTAAAACCTCACACAGGGCTCAGCTTACTCTTCTCCTGCTGCTAGAGATCCCCCACCTTAAGGGAAAGACAGCCAACAACTTAGAAACCGTCCACACACAAAACACACACACACACACCAACCCACCCCTCTTCTTTTAACAGCTTGAAAGTTGCAAGGGGCGGGAGTGCGGACGGGGCGCGAAGAAAACCAAACCAAACCAAAACAAAACTGCCTTTCCATCCCATCCCATCCCATCCCGTCCCATTCCCGCCAGCGAGTTTCCCCGGTCCCAGCAGAGCCCTCCTTCAAAAGACAGCAGCGCAGACGCTGCGGCTGATTGGCTCCATGTGCGAAAGCTCAAGAAAGCATCGGGAAAGTTTTGAAAGAAAATCAAAACTTCCTGCTTCAAGGTGGTCCCGGGTTGCAGGCTGGAGAATCGAATATTTATAACGCGTGCTGCTTATGCCTGGGTGTGCAGGCATGGAGAGCGGCACCCCCCGGTCGCCTTTTTAACGGCTTTCAACAGACTCCGGTTTTTGGATTTTATTTTTTTATAGAGGCGAAAGAAGTGGAAGCCCAAGATGTGGAAAGTTTGGGGAATTTGGAGAAAAGTTAGAGCGCCCTCGATTTAGCTGCTGGGAGAGTCGCGATTTGTTCTTGTTTTGTTTTTGTTTTGTGTTTTGTTTTTTGTTTAAAAAAAAAAAAGCGTTTTCCCCTTCCAGCCTTTGGATGTTATTCTTTGGGGAAGAAAGTTTACGGGGATTTTGGAATTTCGGAACCGGGGTCACATCTTAGGAGTGGATCGCCAACCGAACCCCAATAAAAAATACGAGGATCTCTTAATGCCAGTCCAAACATTTGCGCCTCACCCTTTGGAAAGGTAAGTTTGCGTGTGCGTTTAACTCGCAACTGATTGTGACAATCTTTTGAAGTTTTAAAAAAAGTGTCTCGCCTTGGACTCATCTTTGACAAGCTGCAGGTTCGAATAGTTGTAACGTTGGTGACTCCAAGGGAAAAAAAATGTGGGGAAGGAAAATGTATTAAAAAAAATTTTTTTAATATATATTTTATTTATATATAGTCAAAGGCGTCTCGGACGGTGGTTTGGGTTCTCTGTTCAACAGAGCTCCGTTTAGACCAACGCGATAACTTTTTAGCTTGGACGTTTCCTGTGGTGGGTGCCTGGAATTGGGAATTCTTCGTGTTTCTTTGTCAAGCGAAAACAAAATGTGTCAGATCGTTTCTCCATCTGTTTTTGGGAGGGGGAGATATAGGAAAGGAGTCGTTTGAATTAAACAGTGCAAAAAAAGAAAGATTCGTGGAAGCACTTAAGATCCAATTAAAATAAGGGATGGAAGCTGCAACATCACCAAAATTGGTTTGCAAAAATGACAGATTGGTAGTAAGATAATCCCAAACAGAGCCTTTTTACCTGGTTTCTTTCCACTTTGTAATTTGGTTTGCTTTTCACATCTCAGTGGCTGGAGTGAAAAGTCCGTAGGACTGGACACTTGGGAAACCTCAAGTCTATCTATCTCTTTTAAGAAGAGCATGGCATTTTTCTTTAATAAAACTTTTTTCTTCTTCATGCAAGCAGGTCAAACTTCAAAAATTTGGTGTGGGGTGAAACTGATGGATTCTGTAGTTGAAATTAAAGTATTGGAACCAGGGTAAATTTCAGCTGGGTAAATCAGGTCTGAAAATATACAGTTATACAGTTGTTAATTTTGGCCTCCACTCACACTTGATTTTAGACCACATCTTTGGGAATTGATTGGAGGGGAGGAGTGGGGAGGACATAATTGTTGGAACACAACCAAAAGAGTTGACAAATCTATTTTTCAAGCTGCCCAGATATCATTTAAAGTTCTTTTCATCCCACAATTTGGGTTTGATCAATTGAATATTAATACCCTTTTTCCTTTATAATTGTCTTCCTTTCATTTTTACTGACCACATTCACAAGTGTCTCATTCCTGAACAAATGGGATTCATGAGGTATGTTTCCCACAGCAACTGGTTACAACTTTTTAATGCTCAGGTGTCCTGATTAAGGGAAATTACTTTAGTAGCAAAGGCTCCAAATGGCTAAATTAAGCTTTCTGAGGCGCTTTAGAAGAAGCTGTGATACCTAAATTTGTTTAACTGTCTAGCACAGATGTTAAATGTAGTTTATGAAAATGTTCTTAATGCTGGGTGAGCTTTCATACCCCCCCCCAGTTTTAAAAGCTACTCTGTTCATTTAGCAAAAAGAAAGAAAGAAAGAGAAAAGGAATCCCTTAGCGTGACTCATCTCCAACATTTAGTGACACAACAGAGAAAAGAGAAACAAAGCCCTCTATGACAGGCTTGGAAAAATAATTAAGAATCCATTTCCCCTGTCTACTGGAATTGGCAGCTGGAGTGACCTGTGTGGACTTGTTAAACTGCTAAAGGGGATACGGTTGCTGGGGATGCCTCTTGACTGCAGCTCACATTAACAACAATCTGCGGTGAGTGATGGATTGGGGATAGGGGGGGGCAGAGTGAAAAGGATGAGATGGAATTTGGAGCACTAAGAAATAAATCTTGTGGGAAGTTCTGCTGGAGGAGGAGGAAGAAAAAAAAGCTCACTCTGTCCACTCAGGGTTTTGTAAGAGGCTTGCTGGTTCCAGTGTTTTTGGACACACAAGGAGAGAAAGCTGAGATCAGAGTGAATTTGTTGCTTGCAGATTGTTAGAGGAAGGCCGTGTGGGTGAACATCTGGCTGAAGCCTTGAGGACAACTTATGACTTAGTTATTGCTGCTTCCAGGGACTGATTATGCTCTGAAAGTGCATCTGGGCTGCTAATACTGTAAGTGTGATGGAGAGACATCCCAAGGGATCCAGGGATAGTCCAAATCAGCTGTATGTGAGCTCTACCAAATATTAATTGGTTGGTAAAATATTTTGCATATGCTTTGCTACGGAAAAGGAGTAAGAGTCTCTGCCTTTTTGACACATGCTGTCCCATGCTGCTTCTAGAAATACGGTAGTCCTACTGCTTACTACCTTCTACATCTTCTTGAATAACTCCCCAGTTGATGTCTTATTATTGTAATCTAAAGCCATCCTTTCTGAGATGACTACTGAATTGTATATATTCAAAATAATAGAGTGTAAGAGAATCTGATAGTCCTCAGCGGAGGTTGTTTTTATTCCCAGGGTATTGTTGTCCATCATATAGGCCTGAAGTTCGGTAGGGGGAATCTACCCTCCTAGACTATCGAAAAACACTGAAGACTTGGCTCCCCATCCCCCACCTCCCACCCACAAGCTCTGGGATAGGATGAAGTGTCTGCATGTCAGAAGCTTAACCTGGTGCCAGGTTTTTGTTTTTAATGTTTATGGTATTAATAGTTTTAATACAGTTGTTGTTTTCTGATTGACATTCTTGATTGGAAGCCACCCAGTTTGGTATAAGACGAAGGTTTTAAAGAAATGAAATAGTTAAGAAAAAGCCTTGGTATTATTTGACCACCCAGATGGCAGATAATTGAAAAAGAAAATTTTAAAGCAGAAAAACAGTAGCAGTGGCACTAGATGGAAATGCCTTTCTAGTGTTTAGGTGGTTCTTTTGGAGAAGCAAGAAATAGATTAATCTGGCATTGCCAAATATGGACAGTTACAGTAGATACTTTTTTTTTCTGTTAAAAGAAGTCTCAGTAAAAACCCTATTATTTCTGACGAGTTTACCTTGCAAAGCTGAAGTCAGTGAGATATAGAGGTAGGTCTTCCGTGTTTCCAATTGTGTGTACTACAACATTGCCCATGCTTATTTACCAATAGAAGTTTTGATCAGGAACTATAAGCTGAACTTTTGAGAATCGGATCAAATCTTTCTTAATTTTTGTGTCTCATTGCATTTTTTACTGCTTTGCTACTTGGTTGGGCTATTACCTTTATTACTTTTGCTAGCTTCATTCCATGGTTATTTCCTCAGTGGTAGAAGAGATATATGTCTACAATAGCACTAAAGCTGCAACTTAATTATTGAAATACAATGTGACTGTAGTAGTACTATTGCTGATGCCTAAAATAGAGGACTTCTGTTAGGATCACGGTCTAGGTTGTAATATTTATCAGTTTTGCATCTATTCAAAAATCCTGCAATCGTTTTCAAAAGCAAGAAAAGGTGCATTTGTCTGTGTACAAAACGTTCACCAACATGCTGATTTTATGCACATAATTCCATCATATAAACATTTTACTGCCTTTTTGAGCCAAGGACTGCTAGGCAGAATTTAAAGAAATGAAAAAAGAAAGAAAGAAAAATAACTACTCCAAACTGCATTAAAACTTGGAAGTGCAAATTAGCTTAGTTGACTTTAAGTTGGGCACCAAGGAAAAGAATTCTAACATCTCTAATTGTGACTACATATTCTTATATACAAAGTTGGGGGGAAAAATATTTCCAACATACTAAAGCCAATCCCTGCTTGGAATGTAGTTCCTCTGTGGAAACTAGCAAATCTGTGAATATTTAGATCTAGGCCACACAAGATTTGTAAAAACATTTTCCTCTAATTGTCAGTCTCCTCTTCTGCTTCCTAAATCATGAGATTGCTCTGCATCCAATATAATTCTTCATATTCACTTTTTTTTTTTTTTTTCTGCAACTGAAATTTAGATTGTAAGTTTTTTGTTCAGAGCCTGGTATTTTGTTGTCAGTTTTGGAGAAGTATGATCCGGGACATAGCTTCAATTTCCTACAGGAGTAATACTCCTGAAATAAG
Source organism: Pseudoxenodon macrops (assembly GCA_032467955.1). NCBI lineage: Eukaryota > Metazoa > Chordata > Lepidosauria > Squamata > Pseudoxenodontidae > Pseudoxenodon > Pseudoxenodon macrops. Next base: position 564,406 of record JANHFT010001860.1, on the reverse strand, counting down.
TGCAGGTAGTCCTCGATTTACAACAGTTCATTTAGTGATCGTTTGAAGCTACAACTGCACTGAAAAAAGCGACATGCCTGTTTTTCACGCTTATGGCAATGGTCCCATGATCAAAATTTGAATGCTTGGCAACTGACTCATATTTATGACAGCTGAAGTGTCCTGGGGTCAATTTTGTAGCCTTTTTGTAGTCAATGGGGAAGCCAGATTCACTTAAGAACAATTTTACTAATTTAACAACCACAGCGATTCACTTAACAACTGTGGCAAGAAAGGTCGTAAAAATGGGGCAAAACTCACTTAACAAGTGTGTTGCTTAGCAATTGAAACTTGGCCTCAATTGTGGTTCGTAAGTCGAAGACTACTATGGCCTTGATACCTCCATACCACTGAATGTGGATCCTTTCTTGCTGTCTTTCCCAACCTTCCCTCTTTCCTTGCTTTCTCTATTGTAGCTTTCTTAGTCATGTTGCCTTTGAACCATTGCCTCTATCCACCGGGCATTTGGCATTTTGAAAAGGAGGTGTTACGAACCCACATCGTGTGCTTCTCTTCTTGGGGGGTAGACACACCTAAACACTCCCTGGACTGCAGAGAAAGTGGTAAGATAGTGATGGCTATTTTGGGTGTTTTATCTGGGAACATCCACCTTCATCCATCCGCTGTGCTGAGGAGGCAAGCGTCCTTTAGGGTGGGGCTGAACATTTCACAGGCCTGCGGCGGCTTCTCACATTCAGGGTGAATTGATTATTCTGTTGGACATAGAGTAGATGCTATGGAATCGCCCCACCTAGGAACGCCTGCTATCTAATCCATGATTCCTAAGCATCCTTTCTCTCTTGGAGCTAGCTTTCAAGTGAGATATATGGAAAAATAGTCCATAAGGACTTAGCTAAATTAATAATTCAGAAGCCTGAAGCTTTATGAAAATTATGAATTTACCCCATCATTGCTGGATGGCACTATCTGTCTATAATGAATGAAGGAATCTCTGGCCTTTGTATAGTTTCCTACTTAACACATTTAATTTTTCATACGTTCTCCACGTTTTTACAGATTAAGTTAGGGATATTTAAGACACGTTATATTATGCAATATTTGGAAATAAGCCCTACCAAATTCCAGGGAATTTTAGTCTAAGCAGACATACACAGCATTACTCTCTTAAGAAAACTGCAACCTTATTATTTTTAAACAAACACTACCCCAGTGTTTATCCCTAACTATTTTTTCGATTAACTTTCTTATTTTCAACTGTATTCCTGTTAAACATGCTAATAAGCTCTATTTTCCCTTGTTCTGAATCACCTCTTTTGCACTACATTCTGACCCAATTATATTAATGCTAGTAAACTGATACCTAGCAGGTTCCTTCAAACACACACTTATGCATACTGGGAGCGGGTTAAACCATAGATTATTGAATGTACCACAACTGACTGAGTTGGGACAATTTGCCAAGTAGTAACGCATGGTTTACAATTCACAGTAGCTAGGTTCATGCCCCATGCCAAGTTAAAATGAAAAGACTCCATTATGGTTTAGTGCAATGGCTGAACTAGCCACACACCACTCTAAGTATTCTATTAAAGCTGTATTTTTATATAACTTCTATAGGAACCTGGCTGTTTTGAACAACTGCAACTAATGAAATGTTATTTCTTCATTGGTCAAGCACTTGCCAAAGAAGAAATGCAAGACTGGAAAGGATCACAGTATTGACAAAAAGATGTGTGCTGTTAAGCATTTAACATGTATTCCCCCATCACTACCAAATTACAGAAAGTACCTTAATTATTTTGTAATTGAGCTAACTTTGAATTCTTATATTGACATGCATTTCAGAATTTGGCTTTTTACCATATTGCTTCTCTGAACAATTTAGGCAGGTTAAATACCTATATAGAAAATGAATGTGAACATCAAAGAATTATAGATAACTTAATGTTATGGATAAAGTAGCATGGAACAGAAATAGAAAAAGATTGCGTCAACTATAGTGGCTTTATATTTACATGAGTGTAGGAAGGCCTGATTAAAAAGAGCAACTGTGTATTACTAAAAAGAAGAGGAGGCAGGAAAAAAAGGCGATTCACAATGAAGTGTATATTTTCAGAGTTCTTCATCAATAACCAAAGCCTTCTTCCTACGCTCTGAATTTTTTCTTCCTGTTCATTTTCAGCAGTCATGTCTTTAGAAGTTTACCTTTTCAATACAATAATCTAAAGGAAGAGAAACAGGAAAAGTTTATGTAGTAAAATCCTCACCTTAATCAAGGAATCTCATGGACACAGCTGTGAAAGTCAAATAAAATAATCCTATGGAGCAGATAAAGTTCACTTATGTTCCGTATCCACTTTAAGATGGCTAATAAAAGGTAAAGGTTCCCCTCGCACATATGTGCTAGTCGTTCCTGACTCTAGGGGGCGGTGCTCATCTCCGCTTCAAAGCTGAAGAGCCAGCGCTGTCCGAAGATGTCTCCGTGGTCATGTGGTCATGACTAAACGGCAAAGGCGCATGGAACACTGTTACCATCCCACCAAAGATGGTCCCTATTTTTCTACTTGCATTTTTACATGCTTTTGAACTGCTAGGTTGGCAGAAGCTGGGA
>JANHFT010001860.1:546756-561695 GCA_032467955.1 Pseudoxenodon macrops | reverse complement strand
AAAATAAAGATGGTGGCATCCACGGACCAGAACCAGCTCCGTGACATCACCAGCGGCTTACTATCTACTCAGTAGAACTGATCCGAACCGGTAGGAACCCACCTCTGCTTCAGCCTCCCTACAATCATACTAAGCAATATTCTCCTTGTCTCAGCTTTCTTAACCTTTGAATTTTAAACCTCATATGGCTTTTATCTTCTGCTATTGGGTATTTTATTAGTTTTGTTATGGAAAGTGATGCAGGCCATTGTTGCTTAATAACCATTGGGTAATAATTGGGATCATTAATTCCATCACTAAGTGATGCAGTTGCAGTTGTGTAGTTGTGTCAGTTGTAGCTGCAAGGACTGGTCATAAAATTTCAGCACCTTTGTAATTTTTAATGGTCACTAAACAGGGAAGTCATCAAGCAAGATCTATAACTGTAAGAAGAAGGAAAAAGAAGCAACAGAAAGAAAACTCTGGAGTACGGTATAGTTAGCAAATAAACCACCAAGCAGCAAAAATGATCACTTTCTTCAAGAAATCAAGATAAAAATTGTAAGTACCTGTAATAATAGAACGTATCCGGTGCGCTTGTCAAATAGATAATCACGTGCTAGTATGGGACTTGCAAAGAGACATTGAAACTCAATAGCTTTACTAGGAAAACCCATAGGGCATGGAGTGCTGCAAAAAGAAGTTACAGCTGCAGATTTGCATATTGGCCCCAACCCTGCCTCCCTTCTCCCAAGCAAAATCAAATGGGAGCTGTTAGGTGGACAGGGCAGGTATCTCCCCCCAGGTAGTAAGTCCCAATGTTATGGACAGGCAGCCAATAGGAACAACTAGCATACATTTTGTTTAAATTCCCTATAAATACAGTTTTGCTTGTCAATAAGGAGTTCTAGCATTTTAAAAAAAACCTGCCAGGTTCTATAGCCTGAAAAAGATTGTAAACTCCTGCACAGGATTAGCTAAATCTAAATTTCCAGACAAGACTTAATCACCTCTGTGGGATGCCAGCCAGACATGAGGCATCACCTTAATTAAAACTAGAGTTTGTGGCCTATATGGCTTAGGAAATACTTCTAATGAATTTTTTACAAAACATGAAACAGAAGAAAGTTTGCTTGAAATATGAACCTCATTTAAATTCCAGACAAGGTATCAACAATAGAAACAATTATCCAATGGGTTTGAAGTCAGCTTTTACAGTATCTCTTTTTATACAGTCAGTTGGACTGACTGGAATTTCTTCATTATTGAAGGATCTTTGGCTCCTATTTTTTCCCTACATGTTATATTTGGGAGTAGATGGATTTCTAACATTTCAACGTTGTTACATTCCAAAAAGTAATTTACCATTTTATATAACCATTACAGCATCCTAAAGTAGGGATGAGTAATGCCCCATTTTCAATGTTGAGAAAGCTGCTTCTGTAGGTGGCTCTATAATTAGCATATACTAGATGCAATGAAAGAAGATTTGTTAGTGTTTCTCCTATTTATCTGAAATATTTCCTTTCAAGACCTAACTGAGCCTGAATTTCCCAGCTTAGACAAAGTCAACCCCTGTGACAACCTTCAGCAGCAGCCAAGCAACTACTTTGTGCTCACACTGTAGTCTCCTGGCTAAAGTAACAACGCCATACACTAAATAAATAAAGTGTGATAACCTACACAAATGCGGAAAGATGTCCACTTGTAGCTTATCCTTCTTATAAAATACTCTTCAGCAGGCAAAGCACAAAATGTTCTGGGAGGCTCATTGTAATCTATCAAACTATCATGTACCTCATTTCATTTCATTTCATTTCATAATCACATATATGATATGAGTAAATAAATAAATTAATGAAATATTCCTGTGTTGTGTCCTTAACTTTACATTCTTCTTAGATGATGTGATATTTGTGGGGTACAGTGGAACCTCCGTTCATGACCACAATCGGTGCCAGAACTTCAGTCGGCACCCGATTTGGTCGTGAACGGAAGCACGACTTACTGCGCATGTGCAGATACAGCCCCCCCAAATAGCGCTGAAGGGAAAATCACCACGGCAGGGAAAATCGCCGCGGCTGGCTTCGATCGGGAACCGAAGATATGGTCGGGAATAGAGGTACATTTTCAGTGAATTTGTTGTTCAGGAACCGATTTGGTCGTGGACTGGGGCGTTCGGCAACCGAGATTCCACTGTATTAGGTTTAGGTGCCTCCTGCTGACTTATTCAGGATTCAGATTTTGGGAGGCAAAATATAGGGCTTTTGTGATTGTTAGAAGAGTGGGCTATGTCAATGCTAATTGTCATAATAATGCTATTTCATGTTTTATAGAGATGTTGGATTATTCATTAGCTTAACATTATTCATCAAGCTACCCTTTATGCACAAATTAGGGGTGCCAAACTGGCAGCCCGCAGCCTGGATGCATCACACACAGCCCACCCCCACCCCAGCTCATGTTTGACACCCGTGATATAGGCTGATGAATTGTGTGAAGTTGTCAAACTTATAAAAAAAGTAAAGGTAAAGGTTCCCCTCGCACATATATGCTAGTCCACATATATGCTAGTCGTTCCCGACTCTAGGGGGCAGTACTCATCTCCGTTTCAAAGCTGAAGAGCCAGCGCTGTCCGAAGATGTATCTGTGGTCATGTGGCCGGCATGACTAAATGCTGAAGGCACACAGAATGCTGTTACCTTCCCACCAAAAATGGTCCTATTTTTCTACTTGCATTTTTACATGCTTTTGAACTGCTAGGTTGGCAGAAGCTGGGACAAATAACGGGAGCTCACTCCATTACGCGGCACTAGGGATTCGAACTGCCGAACTGCCAAACCTTTCTGATCAACAAGCTTAGCATTTTAGCCACTGAGCCACCACATCCCTTAAGATAGCTAGTAGGTAGCCAGTAAGATGACTAGTAGGTAGCATTTAAAGGAAAGGAGCAGGTTCTCCGAGGCTGTACTTTTACAATATACAGAATGAAAAAACTCAAACAATTAAAAAAAAATCCACCAAAAGGAAAGATAACGACTTTCTCCCCAACAGTGCCAATAATTATAACCAGATGATTGTATGGTACAAAACATGGTGTATGTGATACATTGTGGGTGGATTTACAGGCAGGGACCCCAAGGATGCTTTATTTGGCCACTGTGTCCACGTGGGACTATGTTTAGTCTCTACCCACACTGTAAGCCCAATATTATCTCCTTGCCACAGCTACTTATGGAAGCACACGAGGAATAACTCGCCGCTTGGAACAGCTATGTAAAGCAGTCTCCAGCTGCCCGCATCCTACCGTAGGTATCTCATAGGAAATACTATGTACATCCAGACTCTGAAATGCTGAACACTGAAATCCGTCATGTAAGAATGAAGCTTCATGTAAGAATTAGATGTCTCTCTCCATGATGCCATAGAAATGCTCTACTCTTGTCCTTTGAACGATCCATTGGAGGATGGCTTACTACCTCATCCCCTAAATCCCTGTGCGGGAAGGAAGTAATTTTCAAGCTGCTCTGAATGAGGACGTCATATAGGAGGCTCAGAGATGGGTTCCTAATGGTTCTATCTGATTCTATAGAACTAGTAGTAACTGTGGTGACGTCATGGAGTCGGTTCCATTGGTGTCTCCGTGGGCACCGCCATTTTAGATTTTGCTTCTGTGCATGCACAGAAGCTAATTTTTGATTGCTGCACATACGCAGAAGCTAGTTTTTGATTGCTGCATGCATGTGCGTGCACTTCACACGTGCACATGCAGCGCGACCCTGAGCGAACTGGCAGGAAAAATATTCACAACCCACCCCTGAGGAGGCTCCCTACAAAGGCGATCTAAGTGTGACGGAACTCATTATAATCCCAGCCTCAGCAGTTGCACTAATCTTGATGATACATCCATATAGATTTTGCATGTTGGACTAGAATATAAATTGGGGCACAGTAGAAAGTAGACACCTGCGCTTAATTTTATCATTTTATTTCAGTAGCAGGAAGATGCAAAGGTTGATTCTATATAAATATATGTTAGATCAATCTATATAAATGAAAAATAATTGGAAGACTTTCCTCCAAGCTTGTTAGGGAAGAGTTTACATCCATAGAAAATAGTGAAAGGAAAAAGTTTCATAAAAAGAAATGGAAAGTAGAAGCTGTGGCCATATTATCTTTACTTTAGTGAGAATTGAAAGGTGTTATTTTACTGTAAGGACCAGGATAAAGATGCTACTGATATTGTTTACATTATTTACCAATGGTAAGAAAAGATGCACAAGCTATACATTTGTTATGACATGCCTGCTTATTTCCATCTCAAAATGGTGCATAAATAGGAGAGAGAGAGAAGAGAGTTTTCCACTCTGAGAGGCAGCAAATCCAAAGAGAGAAGAAGAAGTGGGAATAGAAAGAGCTTCTCTTCCAATTACTTATTTTTCTCCTTGGTCAGTTCTATATTATTTCCCCATTTTACCCTCATTGGGCTCTAATTCCTGTGCTTTTCTTTCAGTGGTAAATGTAGAGTAGCAAAGCCTCTCTAATCTAAGACAAGCTCCAGGAGAAAGAATAAGCATGCACAATTTTCACTTTTCTTGTGGTACCATCTATTTATTTATTAGATGTATAAGCCTTTAAAATATATTGAATTCAACACCAACTACCCTGAGACTATTTTTACAAATACTATTATGATGATCATCTACTATCAGCTGAAACCCATTAGAACTCAGTTTTCTTTCCATAGGCAAAAAGGTGGGATTAAAAGTAAATAACCCAACTCAGGTAGTTGTTGTGGGGAAAACAAGTGGAAGGTGTATTGGATATATTTGCCGCCTTGAGGTATTTGTAAAAATAATAAACGTGGGAAATAAAATAAAATCATCCATCCATCTATCAATCAATCAATCTTAAAATGTGTAATAACATATAAACTCTGAGTGGAAGGCTTGTTTCCTATAGTATCTGTTTATTTCATGACTGGTTTGGTTCCAGTTGGAAGGTGTAGCTGTGTAGTAAGGACTGCTGGGGAAGAGAAAGCCAAAATAAATTATTTCAGGCCTGTAAAGATCACCCAACACCCATCTTTGGAATTTTATAAACCACCAGTCTATAAAACTTAGGGAAACTTTGTTGCTTTTTCTTTTTCCCACACTTCTCTGCCTCCACTCTCAATTCTATAGTTCTCTGATTCCCCCAATTTGCACTGACCATAGCCAGCTATGAGAAGCTCTATCATTAACCATTAGAAGGGCAGAGAGATCCCTGCAGATCTATAGGTATTAATGCAGTTGTACATTTCAGGCAAAATACCAAGGACATTCAGAGAAGAACAAACCCAATGAATGGCTACGTTCTAATGACAGAGATTTTTGGATGAAATCTGTCAGTATGGGAAATGTTAAATTTCTCATTCTTGAATCCAATGTTTGTAGCTACAGGTAATTCTCGGGGCATGACCACAATTCAGCCCAAAATTTCTAAGTGAGTTGTGCCTCATTTTACAACCCTTTTGGTATAATTGTTAAGTGAATCATTGCAGCTGTTAAGTGAATCATGCAGTCATTAAGCAAATCTAGTTTCCCCCATTGACTTTGCTTGTTGGAAGCCAGCTGTGAAATTTGCAAATGGTAATCACATCATGACCTGAGGACAGTGCAACTGTCATAAATAATATACGCTAGTTGCCACGAGCCCAAATTTTGTTCACGGAGCCAGAGAGATGCTGCAATGGTCATAAAATGTAAAAATGGTCATAAGTCACTTTTTTCAGTGCCGTTGTAACTGAACGGTTGTAAACTGAAGACTACCTCTATTGTAATATAATCTTTCATCACAGTTGCAAAAATATAAGCTGAAACAATAGTTTAATAAGCACTATAAACCTTTGAATTCTAATAAACTAGCTAACAATACTATCCTATCTCCTATCTTGGATTAATCCCATTGGATTTTAAGGGATGATTTCTGAATAGGCAAATGACAGATTGCATTGTAAAGATGGAATGATTAGAAAGGGAAGCCCAGTCTTTCTGCCTCGGTTTAACCCTCCGAAATATATAACAATGGTTAAAGCATAGCAGAAAAGTAACTATGGTGCACCCGTGGTGACGCAGTGGTTAGAATGCAGTACTGCAGGCTAACTCACTGCTTAGTCCAGGAGTTCGATTCTGACCGGCTCCAGGTTAACTCAGCCTTCCATCCTTCCGAGGTCGGTAAAATGAGGACTCGAATTGTTAGGGGCAATAGGCTGGCTCTGTAAACTGCTTAGAGAGGGCTGTGAAGCGATATGTAAGTCTAAGCGCTATTGCTATGGCTATTTCAAATCAGAATATTTTACATTAACATATTTAAATGAGAAAAAATAACAGTTTATTACAATTTAAAAGAATGACTTTCCTTTTCTCATCTTCCAAATTAAGAGTATCTTCCTTAATGCTTCGTTGTGGCATTAAGGAGATATTGTAGTTTATTTAATTCTGAATAAAAGTTGTGGACTAGTGTGGTAATTCTGTAAGCCTGAAACAGGACATAATTTTCGCTACCGTTTTGGATGTTTCCCCATAGAAAGCCTTAAACAAGCCTTGATATAGTTCTGCAATCCTATATGTAGGAATAAGTCCCACTTAATTCAGAAGGCTTACTTCTGAGTAGACAGGTACACTGTTGTACTTTCCAACAGATTTGCAACTTGCATATGCTGCATATGTTGCCAGAATGTTTATTTACCTTTTCTTCAGACCATTTTCATACATTTAAGAACAACGGAGCACTGTTTTACTGTAGGAGGATTTCAAATATAAAGAGTAATATGGTGGCTAAAAGTATGGTATGTAACCTGTCTGCTTTTCAGACTTTCCTTAAGGGACCCCGTGAGGGTTTTCCGAGGATTCCTCAGGATAGGATGGGTTGATCAGATGCCGTTGAAGTTCTACTCTTATTATCTCAAACTGTTGGTCATGCCAACATGATGCAGGTTGGAATCCAGCTACTTCAGAAACGGTTGAATTCCCCATCTCATCAACTTGCAGCCAATATAAATATTGTATTTATTATGTGATAATTGCACTTTTTAACAATCATCCATTTTTCTCATTGATCTATTACTATGCAGACTGATTTTTCTTTTGATTAGAAACTAGAAAACAGGAGGTAGTACATATAAACAAAGAATGAGGTTGTGCATACATGAAAGCAACCCCAGTTGACAACTCAGTCCTAAATTCATTGGATGGCTTGAGTTGTCTTCAGTTAAGGTTTCCAAGACTCAAGAGTAGCAGTCTAAGGATAAAACCTAGAGGCTGGTGGTTGCCTTTTTTTCTGCAGAGTGCACTCTCAGCTTATTCTATTCCATGGCAAAGTTCCAAATAATGTACAGATAGTCCTTGGCTTACAACAGTTCGTTTAGTGACTATTCAAAGTTACAACGGCACTGAAAAAATGAACTTTTGACCATTTTTCAGACTTATGGTCATGTGATTTACATTCAAATGCTTAACATCCAAATGTCATATTTATGACGGTTGCAGTGTCGTCATCCCCCGGGTCATGTGACCATCTTTTGCGACATTCTGCCAAGCAGAGTCAATGAGGAAGCCAAATTCACTTAACAGCAAGTATTACCAATTTAATAACTGCAGTGACTAGCTTAACAAATATAGCAAGAAAAGTCGTAGAATGGGGCAAAACTCACTTAACAATTGTTTCAGTTAGCCACATAAATTATGGGCTCAATTGTGTCCATAAGTCGAGGAGTACCTGTATTTGCTAAATCTGGGTGTGTATGGAAGCCTTGTTATTGAGTTTTATTTTTTGACGTACTTTTGCTTTCGCTACATTTATCTCATCTCCTGCTTTCAATTTCTATGAATCGCTATCGTAGATTTCCAAAAATAGAATTTACTAGCAATGTTTATAGATTGGCCCCGAGCCTATTGGTTCTCTGGAAATCCTGTAAAACAGTTTTGTCAGTGGGCTTCAGGATTCCTATGGAACTAGGGAAATGGCTACTGCAGGGAAGATCTGGTTTTAGTTATGCTTGTGTTTTATTTGTTTTGTGCTTTATGTTTTATTTTTGAATGTTCTGTTTTTTTATGTATGCTGCCCAGAGTCACGTTCATGAGATGGGCAGTTATCTAAATTTGATAAATAAAATAAATGGAATAGTTTCACCATGCCTGTACTGTATACCAACAATCTCCATCCAGTCCATGCATCCAATTCAAAAGGCTATTGTCTGAGAGCATTCAGGGGGCATCAGTGTAACTTCCCTTGCTTATACACAAAACAGACATGCATGTGCTTGTCCTATATGACTATGTATATGGGTACACATGCCTTTTCCCACACGCAAATAATATTGGAGTATAAAAACCACCAATAAGCAGCCCCATGCTGTTTAAATCTTTAAGCTGCATGCTATTGTTTAGAAGTTACTTCTTAAAAGAGTCTTTTTCTGAGGCTTTGTATCAAAGGGGAAATGCCTCACAGGCAGTTCTTGCAAAGATGAGTCATTCACAGCAAATTCTGGTATGGAAATCTTTTATTTTTCTATATACAAGGTGTACAATTTTCTCCCTAATCTGGAACAATACATTGGAAAAGAGCCCTTGTGTGTCCAGGTTAAAAAGCTTCATTAGGATGGAGTAGACCAGTGCTTTCCAAACATGGGGAAATTACCCAAATTTAGGTAAAATATTGGGTAATTTGTATTGGGTAATGACAACACTTTTTTCCCCCCTGATAAGCGGTATAAAGGACTTTCTGATAAGTGATTTTGTGTAATGAAGGAAAAGGTTTGAGAAGCACGGGAGTAGACTTTGGCCCTCCAAATCTTCACACAGATATGAAGTGTACTGGATGATCTTTGACCAATTGTAGATTTTCATACTAACTTTCTTTTACTGAGATTGTTGTAAAGAGAGAGAGGGAGGGAGGGAGAAAAGAGGAAGAGAACGTTTGTATTTATTATAAAACCTGAAGGATGGGATCAAGGCAGAGCTGAGTTGCTAACGGTTTGGTCCGGTTCTACCGAACTGTTAGTAACTTACCGGCACGATTTGGTAGAATCGTTAGCAACCCGGGCCTGCCACACCCCTTAGCTGGTTCTTTCAGTGTAGGAGCCGCCATCTTGGATTTAGCTTCTGTGCATTCACAGAAACCTTTTTAAACCACTGCGCGTGCGCGCGCAGCCGCAGCACACCCCTGAGCGAAGGAAGATTTAGAACCCACCTCTGGGTCAAGGCTATGTAAATAAGTAAGTAAGAATGTACCGTAAGTAAGTAAGTAAGTAAGTAAGTACGTAAGTAAGTAAGTAAGTAAGTAAGTAAGTAAGTAAGTAAGTAAGTAAGTAAGTAAGTAAGTAAGTAAATAAATAAATAAATAAATAAATAAATAAATAAATAAATAAATAAATAAATAAATAAATAAAAATGAGTTTGATGTGTAAGCAGTCCATTTTACTTTACATCATTTTTTATGTTTATAGATTGTCTTTACACTCCATCCTTTCTTTCTTTTTTTCTATTGGCTGCACTGGTTTGGTAGTTTCCTACATAGGTTTTGATCTTCCTCACTAATGGCAATTAGCCACAACTGTAATTAAAATTGACATTAGCCTGTTCCTAAAGTCTTCCAGTTCCCAGAAGGCTATTAAGAGGATGTCACAAGGAAGGGTTGTCTATTAAAGGTTGAGGAAGTGACCCAGTTTTTAATGTAGACTAAACCACCTGTTGATCAAATTATGTTGTAACTGGTGGTTTGCCATTGCAAACAACTCCTGTTGTTTACTTAGGAGGAAGTTATTTATTTATTTAATAATATTGATAAATATTGATAAAACCAACCCAGTCTGAATGACTCTGAACAAATAAACAATCAAATAACACAATAATTACTTAAACCCCAAACAATATTCAGCATAATTAACTGATTAATTATGCCTGTCAGGAATAATTAATTAATTGACAACTGTTAGGAAATTTCTCCTTAGTTCTAACTATTCAAGGAGAGAAGCAACTTGGAGCTAAGGAGAAATTTCCTGACAGTTAGAACAATTAATCAGTGGAACAACTTGCCTCCAGAAGTTGTGAATGCTCAAATACTGGAAGTTTTTAAGAAGATGTTGGATAACCATTTATCTGAAGTGGTGTAGGGTTTCTTGCCTAGGCAGGAGGTTGGACTTGAAGACCTCCAAGGTCCCTTCCAACTCTGTTATTCTATTCTATTCTATTCTATTCTATTCTATTCTATTCTATAATAACAAACAAAACTATTTTTTAAGTATCACACTAAGATCCCAAGGATTGCTAAAATAAAATTGTCCTAAGTATTCTTGGATGCAAGATATGGAGAGGTCCTCCTACTTATAAGAGGAGTATGTTCCATGATGTGCTTCTTAGCTCACCCCCTTTAATCCCCTATGGCAGGGGTGTCAAACCCGCGTCATCACAGTGGTGTCGCGGCTAAACCAGGCGGGGGCAGAGCCAGCACGTGACACATCCGGCCTGTGGGCCCTGAGTTTGACACCCCTGCCTATGAGAAGAGAATCCATAGCAGCTTTCTGTTTTTCATACCTCATTAGCAATCTATTTAAAATACACAATTTAGAAACAACGAATAAGAAGGGGAGAAGGACAGCCTTGAGTTCTAGTTGGTTAAAGTGGTTGACATCCAGGTGTTGGGAGCAGTCAGAAAATAGAGTCAGAACAGAGTATGCATTATTTCTCCCTATTTCTTCCTATTTCTTTTTTGACAATTTCCTTGTTTTTTCCCCCTTGCTGATGGGAAGGGGTCCAAGTATCTTTCTCAAGTTACATCCCATCATCTTGGCTCAGCTTTTTCCTGCCCAGTTGTCCTACTTCCAACCTTTACAACGGAATCTGTTAGGCCCAGCCAACCAAATACCCAAAGTAGATAAGAAAATTGCGAGGCCAATTCTGGATATTTTTCAGAATTTTTCGGGAATGGAAATACTAATAGAATGAAAGAGCCATTAGGCATCCTGAAAACTGTACAATTTGCTTTGGAGTGTCTAACATTGTTGTCAATGTGGGCTTGCGCTGTTGTGTTTTATTGCTTGATATGTCCCATCAGAGTCAAAAAATGTCATATACCCATGCATGGAAAATAATGAACCTTAAAAGGTTAAAACAAAACTGATGTTTGGGTAAGAAAGGATATACAGTATATACTTAATCATCCACACCTTTAATTAACACTCTCATCTTGAACTACACAACCTTGCTCAAATTGCTAGCATCACTTCTTCACATTGCTTCTTTTATCGTCTTTCATTATTAGGTGGGCTTTGGAATGGCACAGTTGAACAAGTGACTAGAACAGTAAATTCTAATGAACAGTAAAAGAAATAAAAAAGCTTCAGGCAACATGGAAAGAAAAGCTAGATCATGCAGCATAGTGAGTTAGAAATGAATGGCGTAGAAGGATCATAGTGGATAGAAAAATAATAGGCACCAACCTCCCCCTCCCTTTGGCGTATTTTGGCTAGATGGTATTTGAAAGAATGAGTAGTTGTATGTATTGGGTCAGGAGAGACATTTGGTCTGTAATAATATTTGCCGGGCAGGAGCTGTGTGTTGTTTCGCAGAAGCCATCTGTTGACAAGACAAATATGTGTGTGTGTGTGCGTGCGTGTTAACTGAATCCCCTTATGCTTTTCCCCCGTCTATCCCCGTATAGTTAGGAACAAAACGTTACTGTCTTTACCAGCATTCCTGCCCGGCCTTTAACTTAGAAGGTCATTACCAAAAACAAAACAAAATAATGACCATAGAAGGCCATTAGGAGCAAAGTGTTTTCCCACACTTCCTTCTCTACGACTGTCTTTTCCTCTAGGAATTTAAGATGAGGGTGGGGGTAAGGCCTCCTTTTCAGAGGATGAAGGAAAATCAAATCTTTCCTCCATTAGCGAAAAATGAGAAGAGTGGGGACGAGGAACAATATTTTAAGTGGACATAGACTCAAGCCCACCCAATGGGGGTTATTTTTTTCTAACCGCATTTTTCTCAGCCCAAGATTGTATTGAATTGTCTTTGTGAGTGTTTAAAGCCAAGAACTTTAGCCGTCATGTTTGGGTTTCAGCTGTTTTAATGCATGCTTATTTTGGTTTTGACCAAAACACCCTACTAATTTCAATGGAAGTCTTCTAAGTATGGGTAATTTTAATGGAGGATGGCCTGACTACATTTATAGAGTTGAGATTGTGAATATTTATGCTATCCACTGCTCCTGTCCGCCTCATCTTTCCATTTTTCAAGGGAGTTGTAAAACACCCATCCTCTCAAAGGTACGATGGGAGGACAAGCTGCAGAGATGAAGGTTTCTAGAAAGGTTTTTTTTTACAGAATTGCCGTCTTTCATTAATTAAAAGAGAAAGAGCAAAAAAATAAAATAAAACACATGACACATCCCTATGTCGTGTTTATGTCATTTCTTCTGCCTTCTTTCCTTCTAAAGTGCATTTGTTTAGGAAGGGAAAAAAAGAACAGAATGGTTACACAATGTCTTTTAAATGATACTACTAAGAACTATCTATCTGGATGGAAGCACTTCAGGATGGTGTGATGCAACCTACAAAGGAACTGCGTGATGAATCATGCAAAATTCTTGGTTTGAATTCTGCCTCAGTCAGTAACTCATTAGGTAGTTTTAAGCACACTCTTCACATTTAACTTCAGGACCATAACCTGCTGCATGAAGATGATAAGAACTGTATAGAATTATTGTACAGATTACAAGATAATATATGCCACATGCTTTTAAAAGATCACTATAAGAACCCCTTAGGGACAAAATGCCTACAATTCAAAAATGCTATGGTAATGCTAAATTTTATTGCTGTTACTATTCTTCTAAAGAATGCTGCTTAATTATGTTGAGGTGGTTATGAATCCCACAGCATTGTTACATTCTCACTGGGCAAATGTTTGCTTTGGAGTTAATCCGGGTGGATAAAACTGGGCATAGTTTGTGATGAGATCTTCATTTCCATCTTAAGTGCTTGCACTTCAGATTTGGTCACTGAGCATTTTTCATTGTAAAGATTGTGGAACGCAGCATCGGGGTTACATTGAATTGTTGGGAATTTCTTCATTTAATTAATGAAGTCTCTTGCAGTTCATGAGTAAGAGCGTGATGTGACATGATGACCTGACACCGCGAAGTGTCTTAGCAAACTATTGTTTCCTTAACTGGTGTGATGTTCAACACCTTATAATAGTGGGAGTGAGACACCCACCTCATGAAAGGACAAGTAGTTAATTAGATAAGTTATTATTAATACATTTCCAGTGTCAGGGAGATGTGTTTGTGGGATTTTCTCTCCAAATAACATAGCCAGGCTAGTATAATGCAAATCTTGGAGGTTGTGTTTCTACATTGGGCATATTTTATGTTGAAAAATACCCCATAACAGCATGAAAAGAATTGGAGTGAGGAAATTGCATTCTGCTTGACTCAGGATAATATACAAATCTCCAAATCAATTGCACTGTCATATGATTTGCAACAGACTGTAAGTGATGAGCTAGAAGGAGGGGTCAAGCATGTCCTCAGTCTGGAATCCCTTTGCACCCACAAGTGATCGAAGTTCAGCCCACCTTGAATTTTATTGACTCTTATCAGTTACCAATGTGCTTTGACCTTTATTAGTTCGGATTCTTGTAGAGAGCTTTTAGCACACTATAAACCTATATTAATTTGAACCCCTTGACTCCTGATTTCCTGCGTTTGACACAGACATTAATTTTGCCTTTTATATTTACCTTTTTGAGTAGGTCACTTTAACGCATGATTTATTTCTTAATCAAAACCAGCTTCTTAATCCAGCTTTAGCTGGAGCTAAATTTCTTGCCATAAGGCATTATTTGCGTTGAAGGCAGAAGACATCTCCAATTAAAAGGACTAGGTTCAACATATGTAGAAAAGAGCTTGCAAAGGCCCACTGGTCAAATGAGATCATAATTGATTTATCTTTAAAAAAAACTTAATAGGCCTAGAAAGATAAAAGTATAGAGATACATTCGGTTATTGTGCGCCAGGTCCAAACTAGACCATCTGCAAATGGAAGGCATTGTTCTTTCACACAGTCTCAAGCTCTTAATTTAAGCAGCTCTCCTCTGGCATTAAGGTAAGGAGAGCCAAAACAGAACCTTCTGTCTTGCTATTGCTTTGATGCCAAGCAATGACTTTTAATAGGTCTGTGCTTTTAGCTCCTAGCTTCCGGTTTAATAACGTAGCTCTGGTGGATTTTGTTTTTGTAACTGCTGTTTCTATGCTTTTGTTTTCATTTTGGTTCGTAAAATTTTAATTTTAAATAGTTTATGAAATGTTAGTTTTCAATGGAGATTTTCACTAGGAGAGTTTACATTTATTTAACAATATTTACCTCTGTAGGTTCATGTATATAAAAATAGGTTCGGACAGGTATACATTAGTAGTGGTTTTAAACAAACAAGTTTTATATTAATAATCTCAAGTTTATTTTGTAGAATTATGCCACTCTTTATCAATAAATGTCAATGTTTTTATGTAAAAAAACTTACTTGGGTAAACCCTTTTTATGGATTTATTCATTTTCTTTTCTAAATATAATTATAATTGTATCTGGTTATTAGCCACGGTGGCGCAGTAGTTAGAATGCAGTACTGCAGGCTGCTTCTGCTGCCTGCCAGCTGCCTGCAATTTGGCAGTTCAAATCTCACCAGGCTCCCATGTCTATAAATGGTTAAAAATTGAATATAGATGAAATAAGAAAGAAGGAGAGTAAAGGATTAACCCGGAAGCAACACTGTAAAGGATAGGGGGAAGGGGATTTTTTGGGTTTTTTTCTTCTTTTTGTCTTTTTGTATTTTTTATTTTGAAAAATGAGATTTTGGAAATTATGGTAAATATATAACTAATTAGAACGTGAGGGAAAAATTAGTAAAATAGAAGACAGG
>JANHFT010001860.1:515231-527882 GCA_032467955.1 Pseudoxenodon macrops | reverse complement strand
CCTGTTTCCCTGAAAATAAGACCTTCCCGGATAATAAGCCCAATCAGGCTTTTGAGTGCATGCGCTAAAATAAGCCATCCTTTGCATTATTTCTTTCATTATTCTACTATCCAGCAAGAAATCTGAAAAATACTATAATTGTACTTCATAAAAAAAAAAGAATCGATATGGAGGTAGCTGAGTGATTTCTGAGAAAGTCTGTGAAGTATTTCATCAGCTGAATAGCATCTTTAGTATTATTTAGTATTATTCAAACTGTAACGGCTTTGCTTGATTCCTTTTTCCGGCATCAACTGTGTCTCATATTCTTCTCTCCCATAAGGCTCTGGACTATGAACTCTGTTGATTGTCAGGGGGAGAAAAATCTCTCTCTAAATTTTTACTTAAGTATTGTATAGCTATTAAGCCATTTCTGCCTGTTTATTTTGAGAGGAAAGCTGTTCTTTACCACCAAAATTTGTATTTAATAGCCTGAAGTTAATTAACGTTAAAACTCCCCAAAGGCATAGCATAACAATCCATGGTAATTCAGCAATTTATAGAGATATACTTAAACATGCTTGCATTCAGATTTAATCAGGCTATTTGTTTTCTTTAACAAGGAAACTTAAACATTTAAAGGATCTCATAAAATGCATGTTTTAAAATCTAATTTTAATTCTGAGTTACGTTTGCCGTTTTAATTTACCGGTATTTTCAATTGTGGCCCATACAACTTTCACTTCAGGTAAATATATTTGGCTGGTCCTATAAATATTTATCAAATTATTGAATTCCTACTCCGCCTTCTGTTTTTTTCTACACTCACTGCCAGGCACAGAGCCATTCAGAGGAAGAAAAAGTGTTATTTCCTTTTTATTTGGCTGTCTTAAAAGTGCCTTCTTTCTTATGTTTATTCTTCCACCCTAATTTAGAACTAGGTAGGAAAGATGATTGTATTTGATAGGTACACTTCATTGTGACAAATATAGTAATTAAATTCATGCTATTCGATTTGGGAAATGATGATGAGTGGGAGGTTTGGAAGGTATAGATCCAGTCGAGAGGAATATCTGAAAATCTGGGGACTGAGGCACCTTAATGAAAAGGAAACACTTTCCCCATCTTCCACAGCCTCCACCAGACCACCTTGAATCCTGCGCTGCAGCCTGCCCCTGTTTCTGGAATCCTGGTCTTTTCAGAGCCCATGAACCTGAAACAATGAGCTTTGAGGCAGCTGTCTGGGCTGGGGGATTAGCAGCATCAGGGGAGCAGTGCATGAATGAGGGCGGTGGGCCAGACACAAGGGGTCGGCAACACAGCGGAGGTGAGCAAAGGGGATTCTTTCCTGTCACAGTGAGGGGACACAAAACCCTCATTCAGGTCACTTGGGGGGGGGACGGGGGACCAGCCTGGCTCACACATGGAGGGTGGAATTCAGTTTCAGTCTCAAAAAGGGCTGGGAACGACACATGCGCTCAGAGCTCTCCACTTCCCGTGTCTTCCCTCTCCCAAGAAATGTGAGAAGGGGCCTTTTTAAAAAAAAAAAAGGCATTTGAGACATTTCACCTGAGTGAATAAGAATAATCCCAAGGGTCACACAAAGAGAGATTATTGGCCTCAAATATTATCATTTATTGGAGAAAGTTTGTTTCTGAGATTTATCAGATTTGCATTTCCGTGGTGCTCATATGTCGATTTGCTTGGGCAGCCAAAACCTGGAGATAACATGCCCTGGACTCCATTCCGTAGATTAGCAAAAATCAAGGTCATGTTCCTAGTTTGGAGACAAGGAATTCTCCAGTTAAATAACTTGGAGTTTCAACTGCTAGGAAGAGCAGCATATCTCCTCGCTGCGCCTGGAATTCTCTCACATGAGACTTCATTTTAAAAACTCGCATGCATTTATTCTCACCTTTTATCTGGTCCTGAGTTTGTTTAGCAATGCATTCAGATGGCACTGTATATTTTAGAACAGTGCTTCCCAAACTTGGGTAAATTATTCAAAGTAGTTTTTCTTTGGGTAACAACAGACAAACCCAATACCCATCACGAAAGGGATATTTAGAAGGACTTAAAGATTATGCCATGTACTAAAATGTATTCAAATTTTTTCCAAAGTATTCCTATTACGATAAAGATCAGTGAAATTACTCAATTTGTTGAAATGACACCAAGATTGTTCAGTGATATTAGTTTATAATACAGGGAATCCTCGAGTTACAATAATTCATTCAGCGACCATTCATACTTACCGTATTTTTCAGAGTATAAGACGCACCTTCCCCCCCCCCAACAGAGGGTGGAAATGTTGGTGCGTCTTATACATCGAATACAGCAATTTTGGCCTCTTGAAGCCCCGCCCCTGCATCCCATTTTTATGAAAAATGGGCCCATTTTTCACAAAAAAGAGGTGCGCAGAGGGTTTGGGAGGCCTGCAGAGTATTTCTGTGGACTGGGGGAAGGCAAAAACGGCCATTTTTGTGAAAAACGGCCCATTTTTCACGCATTTTTTATAAAAACAGGGGCGTTTTTGCCTTCCCCCAGCACTCAGAAGCATTCTGTAGACCTCCCAAAACCTCTGTGCACCCCGTTTTTCGCAAAAATGGGTGAAAAACGTGCAATTTTTGTAAAAAAAACAGGGTGCACAGAGATTTTGGTAGGCCTGCAGACTGCTCCTGGGGTAGGGGAGGACAAAAACTTTTTTTTCTTAATTATCTCTTTGAAATCTTGGTGCGTCTTATATACCGGTGTGTCTTATAGTCCGAAAAATACGTGTACTGAAAGAAGGGATTTAAAACTGGTCCTCAACGTTTGATAAGACTTTCTGAAAAGCAGTTTTGGATAATGAAGGAAAAAGTTTTGAATGCTGACTGAATTCTTAATTTACTGAATTCTCTTCCAATAATTCTTAAGTTTCAAACCCACTGTGGGTTCAAATATAGGTGGTAAATAATGATGTATGTACGTGGTACTTACCTGCTTGCTAGCTTTTGTCATTATCCCTCCAGTTCCAAACTAAAATGGCTATTTTTAATTTGTTCTCTACTAGTGCATTAGTAACTTCTGGCCTGTAGAAACAAATGATTTGCAGCTCCTAGTACTGTTACTTAAGGTTTTTAGAGGTTTAGCAGTACTTGGAAGTTCACTGATCTTCACACTAAAGTAAGAATCACATTGGATTTAAAGAAATTTATCTCTATATAGATATTAAAAAGGATAGAATTTTCAGCCAACCACCACAACACAATGTATATGTAGTTCTGAACTTACTTATTGTGACTGTGATCATTTGAAATTTTTTTTTTCAACTAAGGCTGCTGTGAGAATAAAGCTGGGGTTATAGGGGGTTCTCCTAATCCCTCCCACAGGGTGTTGTTGTAGGATTTGTATAATGTGGGGAGACCAGCTGGCCGCTTAGCTTAGTTGGGCATTTTGCCTGCATGAAGGCTATGCCCTGGGTGTGTCACACTGGCAAGGTTGAGAAACAGACTTGCCCCTTGCCTTAGGGCCACTCTTCTTCTACAGAAAAAAAATTGGCCAGGACATCAGGCTCCATAGGGGCTTGGCAGAGATACAGGTTGCATTTGGGAATCAGCTGCTCAAGTATAGGAGTAGGGAGGTTTAAGGACCAAAACTTTTAACACCAAAACTGTAGTGCTAGGTTCATGCCCTCATGACAGATTAACTGGAAACAGGTCTTCAATTTACGACTGGATGCTTAGTGACCATTTAAAGTACAGTGGTTCTACCTTAGGACTACTTGCAACCTGGAATTGATTATCCTACCTTAGGACTACTTATAACTTGAAGCCCTCATGATCACATGACTGAATTTTGGGCAGTTAGCAACTAGGCCACATTTATGGCTGTTTGAAGCATCCTGAGGTAATGTGACTACATATTTTTTTTTTGTATTCTGCCTTTATTATTTATACAAATACCTCAAGGCAGCAAACATAGCTTCCTACTTTACTCCTTCTGTTTTCCCCACAACAACAACCCTGTGAGGCGGGATTAGAATTCACAGCCTCTTGCTGTCTAATTTGATGTCACTAGACCAAACTGGTTCTCTTACTACGATTTTGCAGAAAACTGGCATTTACTTCGAATTTTTGACAAAACCATTATAAACCATTGGTTTGCTTAACAACCGCCACAAAAAAAGGTTGTAAAATCAGGTTGGTCATGTGACTTTTACAACCATCACAACTGTAATGGGAAGGTTCCATTACAGTTGTAAGTCAAGGACTATTTATATTATGGATCTTCTAAATATCAATTTTGTCATGCACTACTACTAGCTGTGAAGAACAGACTGATATCTTAAGACAGACGGGATGCAAGACATTATAATTTCAAGAATTGCTTTCAGAACATAGAAATATTTGATAGTGCTTGTTACTGGAAACCTGTGTTCCCAATAGATTATAAATCAACCCTTTAAAAAATGGATAACAGTGGGGAAAATATGGGGCTTCAAGATCAGAATACCAACTGCATCAATCAAATAATGAGCAATTAGCTACAAATCAAAAGAGCTCAGAAAGATTATTATAGAAATTTCTATAGTATTATAGAAATACTATGATTTAAGAGTTTTTCATTATAGTCTCCAAATAGGTCTTGTGCTTCAAACAGGACCAAAAGTATATTGCATTAATGCAATAAATTCCCTATATATTGGCTTCTCCCCATAGTTTTGATATGGTGAGTACAAATAAGGAGGTAACTGAAAATCATAGGTTTCCATAGCAAAATTCCTTTAAGTTTTCAGAAATTTTCCAGGTGGTAGCTAATTGCGCAATCATATATGACCATCTTGCAGCAGCAAGAACAAATATTATATAAACTCAATTTAAATTTTGCTCCGGGGGAAAAAAGGATTGCATTAATTTTCTATCAAGCACCATCTCTTTGAGAAAATTAGCTACTGCAAAAGCAGTTCACTGCATTTGAGAACTGCTCTTGTGTATTTGTTTTTGTTTGTTTTTGTGTGTGGCGGGGGTGTACATCCAAAGCCTTAAATTTGAAAACTCATAGATGATGAAAAAGAAGTCTGGCTTGAAATTTATTGCCAGTTATGAGTACTAAAGTTAAATCCAATGGAGACAACTCTACACCGGAAAAACACCTTTGCAATGAATTTGTAATGCTTAAGTTTTAAAAGTGTAACTACACTCCAAGCAATCTCAGGTATGTTATATTGTTGACATCAAGGTTGTTTGCATATGGGGTTAAAAAGTGCCTCATTTAAATTTCCTTGTAATGCAAACAAAAAAATAATAATCCTATGTTAATCAGAATTTTCTTTTGGGTTGCAAATGTCATTTCACTTTTACTGTCCTTTTTTTGTTTAATTGTAAACATTGTAAGTCGTTAACAGGATAAAGGGACTCCATTTCAATGTAAGTATCACATGTGAACAAACTTTTAAAGAAAACTCTTTTAAGCTATTCTACCCTCTAGGAGAGCTAGGAATCCTTAGCAATCTTGTTGTTTCAGCAAGTAACATGTCCAACAATTAATTGCGAGGGTGGGTTACATAATGGTGTTTAACATGGAGAATTGTGTATTGTTGATAGGACATTGAACTCCATGTGATGATGCACAGCTATCAATTTCTTTTAAAAAAACCACCAATGTGGCTAAATAGAGCATGTAGGTAAAGACATTTTCCAAAAAGAACACTGCTGCTAGTTTGAAAATGGCTCCTTGGTTAAAGATAACATGTTTTGTTGTTTTGGTTTGGCCTTTGGCTACTTGACTGCTTCATTGCTCTCCTTTTTATCCACGTTCCCCTTTTCTTCTACTCTGGCCCTGCCTGAGCAAGACTTCATGCTCATATATGCTGCCTTCTTTCTCTAGCATCTGAGCCCATCCCTACCCTACTTTGAAACCCTCACTCTCATCCACTCTGCGTATCCTTGAATGTACCGGTATTTCTCATAGTGCATACAGAAGGGCTGCTTTCAATTGTCCATAGCTCACCTATGGGAACATCCTTCACTCGCTGTGAGGAGGTGGACATCTTCATTTTGTTGATTCATCAACACTAATTCCTGTTCTCCTTTGGGAATAATAGAGACCAGCATAACCTTCAGAGAGATTCAGTAAAGAATCTTGCACTTCCATTCCTTGTTAAAGAGTTAAGCGCATTTGAATCAACTTGTTCCATCATAACTTCTTGCTTCGCCGCCACAGACTTCCACATTTCCTTGATGTTCCTTTTCCTCTATGGGCAACTTCTGTCTCCTGTCTCTCCCAAATTAAAGTTGAACATGCATAAGGGGAGCCTTTTAAATAAACGACAAATCCATTGCGCCCAATCTATCCATCTACGAAACTCTTTCCCAATCTAATTATCAAGCTGTGTGTGTTGACTCTCAGAACAGAGATGTCATAACCCACTCACAGTACCAAGTTCTGGGCTTGTCTGCACATACTTTAAATGCACAGTTGAATAACCTATGTTTTTCATGATCAGTTTTGCTGTGTGCAGTTCTATGATGCTCTTTGTCAAGCCTAGGAATCCAGCTATAACACCATGATCCCTACACATGCATAAATATGCAATAATATCTACAGACCCCTCACATCCTGGACATAATCTATTTCAACTTCTCCCCTCAGGATGCCACTATAGAATATTGTTGGCCAAAACAACCAGACATAAAGATAGTCCCGTCCCCCCTCCATGCCATCACTCTGCTGAACAATTAATTCCCACAGCACTGTCTCATTTCTCATCTTTTCTCATCTTTTCATCTTTCCTAATAGCTTCTCCTATTTTGACTTCTTACAATTTATCAATTGTTGTTTATAATTTATGATTAATTATTGTACCTATGATTAAGACCTATCACTTATTACTTGCTGTTTATATGTACGCTGTGACCTTATATACCAGAGACAAATTCCTTGTGTGTCCAATCACACTTGGCCAATAAAGAATTCCTATCCTATCCTATCCTATCCTATTCTATTCTATTCTATTTTCTGCATCCCCCCCATCTCTCATTTCAAAATGCATTTTTAATTACTTGCCCAAATATTTGATCTATAAATTGAGATTGCTTAACCTAGGCAATAAGTAATATACAGCAAAGTACCAATATCAAAAAATTTGGATGTAGAGCACATATTTCTTTTCTGTTATATTCTAAAATGAACCCTCAAAATTATGCAGGAAGTTATAAAGACAAAAGTATTAATTTGAGACAATTCAATAAAGCATGGCTTCTAGACGAACATTAAAGCTTTGGCAAACTTACACTCTACGTGTTTGTACGTATTTAACCCTTTGAACTCTGGCTTATAGTATTTCCACTTTCCATAGTTGCATACAAGAGTCAGCAAAACAATAAAAATTAATATGCCATTCAACATGCAGTTTGAAAGGCAGTGTCACATCAATTTAAGGAGCAGGACCATGAAACTTTTCAGCAGAATTTAAAAATTAAACATGGGTAAAAAGCCAGGGTAATTAAAAATATGTGGCCTTGGTGCTAGAAATATATCAGATAGGACAAAGCAAATTTGCTGGGGCAGAACAGATGCTGCCACCAGAAAACCCTCTCTGCAGTCTCAGACAGTTAAAATTCCGAAGGTAAGAACGCCTAGAAAACAATGAGCAAGAGAGTAACAGGTTGGCAGGGTGCACAAGTCCCTGCAGCCCATAGTCAGTATTTAGTTTTTATTAAAATACAATACAGTAGTCCTGTGGAACACTTGGGCTTGCAAAAAACTTTCAAAGGCAGCCCCACCAAAGCCAAAATGTTACAGTATCTGCATTCTTTTCCCTTTTTCCTCTCCTCTCCTCTTCCTTTCTCCCTCTCTCATTTATATCAGTTGCATAATCAAAGTGTCTTGTACTTGTAAAAAGAATATAAAACATAGACTAATGGTAACATAATCAAAATACAAATAGAAAGATTAACAGAGAAATGCATGAAATATTGATGGTAGAGTTATGCTTTTATTAGTTCCTACCTATTTGAAGAGTACATCCCCCTAGGGAATGCATTCCACAAGAGATGCATAAATTGTGGGTATTATATGAAAATCTCAGGGTTCTAAATAATTGGGGGAACTAGGTATAATGGAAATTCCATCTTTTAGATCCACTTCCTCCCCCCCAATAGTGCTAGCAAAGGATTAGCAGGGTATGCTTTCCCATTACAATTTCATAGAGGATATGACTGAAGGAAGGGAGGCATGTGCATTACTGCAATGTGCTTTATCTGCGGCTGCTTCTAAAGAAGATGTGGACACTCCAGCAGGTCCACAATGCAGTAGCTTGGGGAGTTATGGATGTGCCTCGGTGCTTGCATATTATATCTCTGCTCCGTGAGCGGCACTGACATTTCCAGATGCAATTTAAGATGCTGACGGTCATCTAAAGTCCTTCATAGCATGGAGCCAGGTTATTTGCATGACCAAATCTGCCCAATTATTAATACTTTTTTCATCAGATCCAGCAGCAGAGGCATGCTTCAGATTCTGTCAACTAAAGAATGTCATCTTGTGGAACCCAGAAAGTGGGTGTTTTCGGTTGCAGTATCTGCAACAGAAAATCTTGGAGCCATAGTCTCCAAGATTCAATTGGCCCCAACCTTGTTGACCTTCCAAAAAGTCTTAAAGACTTGGATGTGTTCCAGGTAACAGGGTTGGGAGGTAAGCTGGAACACGGGGAGTATTCTTCACTATTAGAAGCGCTTGTTACCTTAATGGTCATTTATAGATTGGGTAGGTTTTGGTAGACAATGCATAACCATTGGGTTATCCTTTCAGAGGTACTTCCTTACCTGAACAGAGAAACAAAATGAGCATGGACAGCCAAAAAAGCAGTGAGAGCAGAAATGACTTCCAATTTCCTGTTGGTTTTCTCACTGATATTGCCTGTGGGAAGATG
The DNA here is from genome assembly GCA_032467955.1 of Pseudoxenodon macrops. Lineage (NCBI taxonomy): Eukaryota > Metazoa > Chordata > Lepidosauria > Squamata > Pseudoxenodontidae > Pseudoxenodon > Pseudoxenodon macrops. Next base: position 518,989 of record JANHFT010001860.1, on the reverse strand, counting down.
GCAGGTGGTGTTGGAAAGCACTCTTCCTCATTGACTGGCCCATGGAACTGCCTATCACCTTGCCGATGAGAGGCGGGACAAAATGGAGCCTTGGTTAACACCTGGTTGGCATTTAGATGAAAGAGCATTAAGAATACCCAAACCTGTAAGCTGAATTGGAAGTCTATAAGATATTATGAAGGCAATGTTGCTGCCTTGAAAATAATGTACAGCTAATCCTCGACTCACCACAATTGGGCCCAACATTTCTGTTGTTGCTAAGTGAGACATTTGTTAAGTGAGTTTTGCCCCATTTTATGACAATTGTTAAGTGAATCACTGCAGTTGTTAAATTAGTAACACGGTTATTAAATTAATCTGGCTTCCCCATTGAGTTTGCTTGTCAGAAGGTCGCAAAAGGGGATTACGTGACCCTGGGACACTGCAACCGCCATAAATATGAGTCAGCTGCCAAATCTCTGAATTTTGATCACATGACAATGGGGACAATGCAGTGGCTGTAAGTGTGAAAAATGGTCATAAGTCACTTTTTAGTGCCGTCATAACTTTGAGCGGTCACTAAATGAACTCTTGTAAGTCAAGGACTACCTGTAGATGTGCCCAGTCATTTGGAGTCAAGCTGAACTCAAGGGAATCTTTAGTTTAACATGGTTTGTGGAAGTTTGTAATTTTGTAATTATTAATAATTGTTGGAATTATTCACAACTCCAATGTGCCAGCCAACTTGTATCTTATAGTTTGGGAGCAGAAAGATCTTGAATATTGGGATCACTGATTGTTTACTTCCTTCTAGTAATTCCTAATCTAGGAGCTGTACTGAAGATGTTAAGCATTAAAACAGACTTTTCTCCATCCCGTTAACTTTCTTCTGATGTTAGAAGTGATTCCTCTAAAAGTGGGTTTCTTCACCTAGGTGTCCTCCAGGTGAGTTAAACCCACAGAGGTCAATCTTCTCCCACTGAGCCATGCTGTACTCCCAAGCCATGTAATATTTAGCAGTATTTCTAGTTAGGATACAGGTAGTCCTCAACCTACGGCCACAGTTGAGCCCAGAATTTATGTTGTTAACTGAGAAATTTGTTAAGTGAATCTTGCACCGTTTTACGATTTTTCTTGCCACATTTGTTAAGTGAATCACTGCAGTTGTTAAATTAGTAACCCGGGTGTGAAGTGAATCTGGCTTCCCCGTTGACTTTGCTTGTCAAAAGGTGGCAAAAGATGATCACATGACCCCGGGGACATTGCAACTGTCTTAAATATGAATCAGTTATCAAGCATCCGAATGTAAAATCATGGGGATGCTGCAATGGCCCTAAGTGTGAAAAATAGTTGTAAGTCGCTTTTTTCAGTGCCGTTGTAACTTTGAACGATCACTAAGTCAACTGTTGTAAATTAAGGACCAGCTGTAGTTCAGGGGTGGGTTCTAACTTACCTCGCCGCCAGTTCGCTGCCTCCCGTGCCGTGTGGGTGCGCTGAGTGGGCGCGCTGAGTGGGCGCGTGCATGTGCAGTAGAAAAAAATGCAAAAGTTATTTTTTTTAAAGGCCAAAAACAAGATGGTGACGCATGCATGCGCAGAAAAAAAAAATCCCAAAAAATTAAAAAAACATTTTTTCCCACAAAAAAAAAAAAAAAGATGGTGGCGTCCATGGACCAGAACCGGCTCCGTTACATCACCAGCGGCTTACTACCTACTCGGTAGAACCGGCCCGAACCGGTAGGGACCCACCTTTGCTGTAGTTAGGAAATTCTCGGCACAAAGAACAACTAGTAGTAACAGGAAAATATGATCCTGTTAAAGCTTTAATTTCAAGCGAAAACCCATTTGGATAGAATCAACAAAAACACTGGGTCTTGTAGGGTTGCACCTCCTGATATTGTTGAATTACAATTCCACAAGGTCCGAATGACCATGACCACTGATGAGAGATGCTGGAACTGAAGTTTGACATCATCTGGAAAATTAATGTACCACGACAGAACTGACCTATCTCAATTGACTCTTGTCCATCTGTATATTAAAGAATTTTTGAGATTTTTTTATCAAATTGTTAATTGAGTGGTAGAATGGAAAAAGTCATTTTTTCCAGTGCCGTCGTAACTTTGAATGGTCACTAAATGAATTGTTGTAAGTCCAGGACTACCTGTACTCCTTAGGGAGAAAGTTAGGTAGACTTTACTGCAATGGCTCAAAATGCTTCTCATTGGTTTTTTAGGGAGTCTTCGCTTGCTTCCAATTCCTCTACCTCTTTGCTGGACAGAACATCTATGCATATAGCGCGCATGTGTTTCTTTTAACAAAGGCCCGCAGGAGCCAAACTTACAAGCGTGGGGTGGGGGATGAGTTTGGTTCTCTCTAGGGAGCCAGATGTGGAGGGGAGCAATCCAGAAAGGAAGAAAAAAGCACTAAAGCTCCTCGTTGCTTTGGCAATGGAGGGCCAAAGGGGGACGGTAGCTTTGCCACCCCCTTGTAGTGTTTACGTGGAGCAGCCTCGCTGCTTCTGGCCCTGCACCGTGATTTCTTGGCAGGCGAACGAGGAGGGAATGTGTTTCGGTTTGAGTTTTTTGGCAGGCATGAAGGCAGAGAGGGGAAGGTTCCCTTCAATCCAGTCCTAGTACTCAGTTCTCAAATTTATGCCCATCGGCTGCTACTTGGGTGGGCCAGAGGCGGCTGTGCAGAGGGAGGGGAGGAGGGTGACTCTCAGCAGGAACAGGCGTTCCCTCCCCATTGGCTGTGCTTGGCTCCTACGCCTGCACATGTTTTACACACACACACACACACACACACAGAGAGAGAGAGAGAGAGAGAGAGACCACTGCTGCTCTCCTTGAAGGGAACTGCCATTGACATCCACAGGAGGTGATTTTCCTGAATGCCTGATGCAAAATGCGATAGGCCCCAGTTGTTGTTCAGAAATCACCACACAGTTCTCTTCTTCTCTTGCTCCAAGCAATTGGGGGGGGGGACTGCTTTGTGTGTGTGTGTGTGTGTGTGTGTGTGTGTGTGCATATGCACGCTCAAGGAGAGGTGTTGTTGACTCCGGAAAAAAAATACTCTATTTGAAAGCCTTGGCATCCTGCCAATCACAGCACAGGTATGTTGTCTCTTCCCAAATGCATCAAGACTAATCCTCATCCAGGACAGGGATGGTGTTGAGGGGAAGGTGTTGGAGATGTTTGTCTGACTGTTCTCTTCTCTTTTGGGGACCCACATAGCAATGCCCATGCCAGATTAAGTGAAGCCAAAGCCATATCAAAGAGTGTTGCCCTCTCCCTGTTTCTTCTCACAGCTACCAACTTGCTGGTATTAATGGTTGGGATTTTAGGGTTTTTTATTATTGTTGTTATTGAAGGAGGCCTTGCGGAGAGTCAAGAATTTGGGGCCAATCCACACAGTTTTACTTGAAACAGTGAAGGAAACATGCTGCTTTAAAGTTGAATTGATATTATTTTAAAAAAATGAACAGGATTTGTTGGGGGGAAATTGGAGCAGGCTTTGCACTAATCTAGCCCATATCTCTGCACCATGACAGCAATTGAAATGGAAAGCCTCTCCAGCAAAATGCCTGCCCAACCTTAGAAAAAGAGCCATTGTGGCATAGAAGTTAAGGTGTTGGTTTAGCATCAGAGACACTTAGGTTTTACTCCACCTGTAGTCATGAAACCTGATTTAGTGATTTTGGGTCTCTCTGTCTCTGTCTCTGTCTCTGTCTCTGTCTCTGTCTCTGTCTCTGTCTCTCTCTCTCTCTCTCTCTCTCTC
>JANHFT010001860.1:483525-496382 GCA_032467955.1 Pseudoxenodon macrops | reverse complement strand
TGCAACTTCATACATTATAATCAATTTCAATGGGAATTCTGAAAACCTAGCGCCTAGATCAGTGATGGCTAACCTTTTCTGGACTGAGTGCCCAAAATGTGTGTGCGTGTGCGTAAGCGTGCATGCCCGAACCCCGAAAATGCAATGTGCATGCAGCCCCCACGCATGCTCCCCACCCCACATTCATGCACATGCGTGTCCTGCATGCCCCCTGCCCCCATGCATGCGCACATCCCCCCCGAGACCCAACAACCAGCTGGCCGGTGGGAGGTGCGCATGCATGTGCAGCGGAGCTGAACTGGGGCAATAGCTCACATGCCCACAGAGAGGGTGCTGCGTATCACCTGTGGCATGCATGCCATGGGTTCGCCATCATGGGCCTAGAGTCACAGATTTAAATTAAGGAATAGTGTTATTTAATTTTGATTTAGTTCATGGCTAAAATTGATTAAACAAGCCTTGGATTACGATATGAATACCAAATTACTGAATTACTGAAGAGAGTTCAGTTTAAACATATGCTTTAAGATTGTGTGTATCATCATGATCATCATGTGATGCGTATTTTTCTCTCTCCAGTGGCCGGAGCAGAAATGTCTGTTGAAGAGCAACTAGAAGGTAGGGGGCAATCCTGCAGCAGACCAACTTGACCCCTGCAGGGCACTGACCTGCTGAAGACTCCTACATGCAACATGGGATGTTTTCAATGGAGAGCTTTGACATGTTCTGGATGAGAACACCCTTTTCCTACTAGATCATCTTGATCCAGCTTCAGGCTCCACCTTCTCAGCAGTAGGTTCATGTCCTTTAACAAAGATATCTTGGAGGCAGATCAGGGAGGATGTACAGCTGGGGCCATAACCTCGTCCATTCTAGCAGCAGAACTAAAGAATCAGCAGGTTGCATGACTAAAATGTGCACTATTTCAGCACCAAATGGAATGCTGGTTTACATGTCAGCAGCAAATGCGGGCTATATCCAGAACAAATCATGAAAGAAGAAAAAATAATCACTTTATTTTTATGGGCAAACGAATTCACTCCCCGATATATTTTAAATATAGCAAACAAATACTATATGAACCATAATTTCACATAGTCCTCAGAGGGATATGGATGTTTTTCTAAACTTGCACACCTGTGCCTCATTCTTATCATTTACTAAACTACCTTCAGTATACAGTTATTCCTAATAACTAAATCTTAAAGTGGGTGGGCCAAAATGGCAGAAATGTTGGTGGGTGAGATATACAGTTGGTGGGGGAATTCAAGAGGAGGCACAGGAAGCCATCTCTTACTTTACTGAGGCTTGGGGCTGGGAGGGATCAAATCAGAATGGCTTGGATCAGGATAGGTCTTTGCCTAACAACTGGTGGGATTTGAGTAACAAAAGAAAAGGGTACTTGACAAATTGCTGTCATTAAATTTTTCGTAACTCTAGTCCCAACTATTATTTGTATTGTCTCTCAGTTGTCGTTTGAGTAAAATTCCACACTGCTTTTCATATAATATTTCATAACAGCTTTCATGCTTTCTGCTAAAATTGCTGTATTTTAATAGCCAGTGTTTCATATTGATATTGGATGGTAAATTTTTAGTAATGTTGGGTTTTGACCTTCTTTATGTATTAAAGCAATATTTGCTGTTTTTCAAGATTCTGGAACCTTTCCTTTTGGTAAAACAGAGTACATTACTGTTTGTAAGAACAGCGTCAAATTATCGTCAAAATATTTGTTAATATAATGCAGGTAGTCCACCAGCGTCTGGAGCTTTTCCTATTATTTTTATGGCATCCATTATTTCTCTTACTGCTATAGGTCCATCTGTTTTTGTTGTTCTATTAATTTAGGCACCTTCTACTCTAAATGTTCATCTATTTTTTTCCCTTTTAAATCTCCTCACCGTTGTATAATTTTGCATAATATTTTACAAATATATTTTGCATTTTCATATTTTCTGTTGTCATCTTTTCCTTTTTGCAATTTTAATATTTCTTTTTTATACAGTAACTATTTCACTGGTTTATTTGCTAATTCAGGTTTTTTTTGCTTTCTTTCTGTATCAAGATGTAACACTCACAGCCTCATGCCATAATGACCCACACAATTCTGAGATTGTAAAATGCATTAGATGTATGTAATTCTTTTTCTACTAAATTCTCATGGTCAAAAGTGAGCAATATCTATGACAATATTCCTAAGAAATACTAATTTATCTTGTCTATCTGAAAAATCTGAATTAAACAGTCTCCATTATGCCTACAGTCTACGGTATCTATGCAGATACCTGCAACAATTTGTTATTTCACTGCCTAGAATGTTATGCTTAACTATGTTATGAGTGTTTTCAAATAACTGTTTAAAGCATGTATAGAAACTTCATTGAGAAATACATATTTCTCAATATATATTTAAGCAATCAATTCCATCTACATATACAGTGATTTGTGAATCCTTTTGGATTTTGACTATTTCTGCATAAGTAATATTTAAAATGTTATCTTCTCCCTACTAGTCTTAAAATTAGATAGAGATAATCCAATTAAAAAAGTGAGTCACTGAGGTTTTACTTGTTCATTTATTATTGTGGGAAATGATTCAAAGCTATGTTTTTTGTGTATCCAAAAATAAGCTAACCTCTAGATTTGTCAGTTTATTGGAAGGGGAAATTAGAGTCAGGTGTTTCAATCAATGGCATGATAATCAGGCATGAATGTAGAAGGCCTTGCCTCTTTTATTCTATCAAAGAATTCTATCAAAGTCTGATCTTTGCAATACATCTATATAAAAATGTGCCATGGCACAAAACAAAGGAGATTTCTGAGGATCTCTCAAAAACAATTGTTGATGCTCACCAGGCTGGAAAAGACCATCAAGCTATTTCCAGGGAGTTCACTATTAAGCAGTTTGTGTACAAATGGAGGCAATTCAACACAATTGTTATCCTCCCCAGGAATCGTCAACCAACCAACCAACATCATGCCAAGAACAAAACATGTAATTCTCTGGGAGGTCTCAAAGAACTCTGGGAAGAACTTAAGTTCATCAATGGAGCTAAAAGTCTCTCTTAGATTGGGAGTGTCAATTTTCATGAGATCATAATTGGGAGAACACTGAAAAATAGTGTGCATAGCAGGGTTGCAAGGAGAAAACCACTTTTCCCCCCAAAAAAAGAACATTGCATTACCTTTGTGACAGCTATGACCAGATGACTGAGAATCTCCATAGACATTTGACTTGAAAGAAAAGCATTATTATGTTTGGTGAGTGGCAAAAAATTGCATTCCAATGTAAGAATCATATCCCACCTGTGAAACATGAGGATCATATATTATGCTTTTGGCTTGCCTTGTTGCCTCTGATCTGAAAAAGCTTAATATGATTGATGAAACTATGAATTCTGAACTGAACTAGCAAATTCTACAGGAAAACGTCAGAGTATTGATCCAAGAACTGAAGCTCAAGAGAAAAATAGATTTTGCATCAAGACAAGAACCCAAAGCACACAAATTGAAGAACCGAAGAAAGTTAAAGCAGAAGAAAGTTAATGTTTTGGAATGGCCAAATTGAAGTCCTGATGTTAAATAACCTTTTGATGTGGAAGGACCTAAAAAGGCAATTCATGAGAGGAAACCAGCCAACACCCCAGAGTTGCAGCTGTTTGGCAAGGAGGAATGGGCTAAAATTCCTCCCAGCCAATGTGCAGGACTGATCCACAATTATTGGAAATGTATATGTTGCAACTATTACTGCCCAGGGGGAACATACCAGTTACTGAAAGCAAAGGTTGACATACATTTACCACACTCAAATATGTAGCCTTGGATCATTTTCCTCAACAAATCAATGAACAAGTATAATATTTTCGTTTCACTTTATTGGATTTTTTAAATCTAGTTTTGCAACTTGGGTGGAGAACAGATCATGTTTTTAGATCATATTTATGCAGAGATATTAAAAATTCAAAAGGTTTTATAGGCATCACTCTGCTTTGTCCTTTAACAACTAGTAAAAAACATCAAAACAAAAAAAATGTAGAATTTTTTGCGGTGGAATAAGTTTCTTATTACTTTTCATTTTGTTCTATTATTGTGTTTTCTGCCATAAAAGACAGAGACAATTTTTTTGTCTTGTCCTAAATTTCTTCTCAAAGTATCTACTTTATTAAAAACCATCAACTAACCAATTTATACAAAAAACACATGACAAAGGGTTAAAAAGTTAAAGTACGTTATAATTTAGCGTTCCTTAAATCAGTATACTCCAAGTATGCTGGACTAAAAATTTTAATATCCCCAGCTAGCCTTGCCATGGTTACTGGAAATCAGACGATATACAAATTTTATTTTTATTAATAATAAAAAAATGGATCGTAGCACATCATTTTAGGAGAGTGCCACGTTATGAGATGACAACTCTAACCATCCTTAGTTCCCATTAGGTCTTGTGAAGAAAAAGTGATTTGTAAGGCTGCTATTGGTAAGAGGTTTAGAGATAGTCCTTGGCTTGCATCCATTCATTCAACTGTTCAAATATACGATGGGTGTTGAAAAAACTGGTAGTACGATCAGTTTTCAAAGTTCTGGCCATTGCAGCACCCCCGTGTTCACATAATCTCTTGCGATTGCGCTCTGTCGCAGGCAGCTGCAGTCACACGATCAACATTTGCAGCCTTCCCTGCCGGTTTCCCATAAACAAATTCAATGCAGATGCCAGCAGGGATCATAAGTCACTATGGTAAAGTTGGTCCCAGCTTTTCTCTCTACTGCAGTATACCCCTCACTCGCATGCAGCTTCTGCCGGCCCTCCCCTGACCACATGCGCAGCCTAGCTTCCCCCATTTCCCTATAGCACCCCAATCCATACCTGGGATTCCTGCCTCTTCCTGCTTAATTGAGAGCCATGGTGGTGCAGTGGTTAGAACGCAGTACAGGTAGTCTGATGACCACAATTGAGCCCAACATTTATGTTGCTAAGTGAGGCATTTATTAAATGAGTTTTGCCCCGTTTTACGATATTTCTTGCCACAGTTGTTAATTGAATCCAGGCACTCCAGACCAGTCTACTAGTAAACCTCAAATACATATATTTGCCTAGGAATTCCAAGGACAAAGTTTTCCTAATCTAGTTCAGACTTTTCCTTGCCATCCTAAATTTCCAAGTTATTTTTTTTATTAAATAGCATTAAATTAATATTATTATTCATTTACAGTAGGAAGATGTACAAATGTGATATCTCCCAAAACAAATCCTGTCTCACATATTTATACCATTCTTTGAAGGTATCAACAACTATGTGGATAAGGTTGATATAATAGATACTGTTTATTTGGACTGTCACAGAGTTTTGCTGCAATCCCACCTGGGAGTATTTTAAAGAGATCTTATTGCTACACTGCATGCAGAGTATTTACACAGCAGAAAAGATACAGAATAAAAGTAACCAAAATGATCTGGAGCAATAGACTTCAGGATAGGGTACAGCATCTGAGAAGTTTTAAAAATGTAGTAGTAGTAGTAGTAATAATAACAACAACAACCACAAGAAATAAATTATATAAGCATTTTTAAACATATATAAAATTATATAAGTATTAAGAAAGCTCCCCCATCCCAAAAATATTAGGACAGGGAATTTTCCAGGCATAATTCCAAACTGAATGATGGGAGATTCGAAAATAATAATACAAGGAATCTCTGTAAACAGTGGAATTTTCTACAAAAACTTCTAGTTTGTATCAGAATTCACATAACTATATCAGTTGCTAAGAAACAAGAGAGCAAGAGCATGCTAATATACTAGTCATATCCTGTTTGTGGGTTCACCACTAAGAAATGATCAGCCACCATGGGAGTTAAATGCTGGATTCACCTTTAATCTAATCCAGTCCTACTCTTATTTGTCCACTGTTAAACTAAATTTCTAACACAAGAAACTAATTTACATAGAACTAGAATGCACTAATTGTGAAAGAATTACACCTTGTGTTTGCTTGCTAATGAAGGTCTTTTCTATTCTAATCTTCTCCAATTCAATCCAAATATAGTTACAAATTGAGATGATGTTGAATTCTTTTCATTATTAGGTTAAAATGTTATTGCTGACCCAAGCATATAGAACATTTTAAAATCCGAGAATTATCTTTATGTTCCTTAGATGTATTGGCATGTTGTGTTTTTTTATTATTATGTTATTATGTTTATTATTGATTTTTATGTAAGCTTGCTTGGATTTTTGAATGAAGATATGTTTAAAAGATAAATTATGACATAGTGAAGCAGAATGAAGCAATAATACCATATTTCAAATACATTTTTTCTTTTAACTAGGTACCTGCTACATACAGTATTATCTACTTGAACACAGCTTTACAGAGGGAAAGGTAGTTCTGTAGATCACTTCATTATGTCTAACTACATGGTAGATATCCTTAAGAACCAGAACAGGTGCCTTCCATCAGTATAGGAATTGGATTAGAAAGGCCAATAGTGAATATATTTTTACCTACCAGTACAATATAATGGTCGTCCATACCAAGGAATGGATCAACTTAATGTTGGATGCAATGTCAGTTGTATAGTACTTTTTAAATCTTGATTATTATATATCTATCTTTGATACTTCACTGACAAGAAATTTAATTCAGTTAAGTGGTTTAGAAATATTTTGACTGAAGACAAACATACCATATTTTTCAAATTATAAGACGCACTTTTCCCCCTAAAAGTGAGTGAAAATTTGGGTGCATCTTATACACTGAACGAAGCCCTGCACACCCCCACCCTTTGGCCTCTGCCCCCCAGCAATTTGCCTCCTTGCAGCAAACAGCAAGCAGCCTGTTTCAGTTTCAGCTTAGCCTGATTAACAAAAGCAGCTGATTGCCAGTTGGATGGCCTCCATGGATGGTCACATCAGCTGTTTCAGGCTGCAGGGATTGTCATTGCCTATTGCTGCCTCCGTGCACCTCATTTTTGGCCTCGACATCCCATTTTCGGCCTCTGCACGCCCCGTGTGCCCCATTTTCTGTCCATTTTGATCCCTGCCATCCAGAAGGGGTGGAAAATCAGGATGTGGAGGCCAAAAATAGGGCATGCAGAGGCGGCAATAGGCAATGACAATCCCTGTGGCCTGTTGATCGTCAGGAGGCCAATCCAACTGACAATCAACTGCTTGTGCTAATCAGGCTGTGCTGAAGCTGAAATGGGCTGTTTGCTGCAAGGAGGCAAATTGATGGGAGGCAGAGGCAGATTTTCTTTTATTGTTTTCCTGCTCCAAAAAAGGTAGGTGTGTCTTATAGTCCGGAGCATCTTACACTCCGAAAAATATGGGTAACTTCTCTTTTAACTTTGAAAGTTGAAACTTTACCTTCAATTTGGAAGTGGCTGGGCATAGGAGAATTCAGGAGAACCTATCTCCCAAGGAAGAACTATCTTCCTCAAGACATTGATAAATATGTCTCAATCTGCTGAACAGTTTCAACTGCCTGCTTTAGGGTGGACTAATTCATTTGGGGTATACTTTCCTGTAGAACAGGTGTGTCAAACTCATGGTCTGCAGGCTGGATGCGTCTCACGTACCGGCCACCCTTATTTTAGCAAAGGGGGGGAATCGCGATATATCACATGACAACGTGATGCTGTGAGTTTGACACCCCTGCTCTAGAACATGGTTGTCTAGCCTTTTGACTTGCCTGAGCCACATTGAGTTAAGAGGAATTATCTTGAGACACATATAAAATGCATAATATTCATTGTATATAAATAACAAACTTACTTCATAGATTTCTTATTATCTTGAGGGGCTGCATTACTAGCTGTCCAGGGCCGAATGTGGCCCATTCCTGCTCTAGAGACTATCAAGCACCAGAAGGGAGTCTCTCTCTAAAAGTGACAGCAGAAACAAACTAGATAAATCATGCACTCCTAGGTGTTCTTTAAGGTATATTTTCCTGTCTTGACAAGCACTTTAATTCATATATTGAGTAGTGTTAACTACATCTTAATGTCTATGAATAACTATTGCTCAGTTTTTGATACCACATTCCCAGTCATGATATAACTGAAGCACATCACAGCAACTTTCTTCAGGGGAATTCAATTATGAGACAGTTCAAAAGTTTTGTTTTGAATCAAGATTCTCTACTTCCTAAGCTTTTCTAATACTGATTCATATACTGATGTATTTGCCTTAGAACCTAGAGAGATTAAAAAAAATTGCTCTCCTCCCCTGGGAATATTATTATGCCTAAATTGCATTTCACAATTATTTAGCTGTATTCTCAGTTGTTTTATGAAGCTTAAGCACTAAGAAATGAACACACGTAGTCCTCAACTTACGGTTACAATTGGGATGATAATTTCTGTTGCTAAGCAAGATGGTTGTTTTTATGGTTTTATGCCATGGTTCTTAAGCAAATCATAGCAGGACTTAGGTGAATCACGTAATTGTAAGCAAATCCAGCTTCCCCCCTTGACTTTGCTTGTCAGATATTGGCTGGGAGGTTAGGAATGAAAATCATAACTCTGAGACAATGCAACTATCATAAATACATGCCATGCACCCAAATATTGATCATGTGACTGGGGATGCTGCAACAATCATAACTGTGAGGATTAGTCATCAGTCACTTTCTTCACTGCCGTTGAATGGTTAATAAATGAATTTGTGTTAAATTGAAGAACAACAAAATAACAGAGTTGGAAGGGGCCTTGGAGGTCTTGTAGTTCAAACCCTTGCTCAAGCAAGAAACCCTATACCATTTCAGACAAGTGGTTGTCCAATCTCTTCTTAAAAACCTGTAGTGTTGGAGCACCCACAACTTCTGCAATTGTTAATTGTTCTTACTGTCAGGATTTTTTTCCTTAGTTCTAGGCTGGTTCTCTCCTTGATTAGTTTCCACCCATTGCTTCTTGTCCTGCCCTCAGCTGCTTTGGATAATTCTTTGTGGCAACCCTGAGATACTGGAACACTGCTATCATGTCACCCCTAGTCTTCTTTTCATTAAACTAGACATACCCAATTGCAGCAACCATTCTTTATATGTTTTAGCCTCCAGTCCCCTAATCAAAACTGCTGAAAATATTATGTACATTTTAAACTTGTTTTATAATAAAGTTATAAAGCTGCGTTCATTTAAAAAAAAAGAATAAATTTCATTACACACTATTGTGGAATGTGGTCCACAGCCGTGACCATTCAAAATTATATGATACTGCACATATACGGTAGGTCATTGTTTTGATTCAAGGATTATATGGCAGGCTGAAACTCAAAAAGTGTAGCTTCCTACACTTCAGATATTCCTGAATATCTGCCCTAAATAATTCAGAACTGCTGACATGGAAAAGGATGGCAGTATTGTGCTACTTTTAATGTCTAATTTACTCTCTTCCATCATTACGACCTTGGTTTATAATTTTAGTTTTGTCCGGTAGTTCTCTACTGCTCTCATTTTACAGCTGGAAAATTAAAATCTTGGGTAAATGACTTTCATAAGATCCTACAGCACAAGGGTGTCAAATTCAAGGCCCACGGGCTGGATCCAGTCCGTGGGGTGCTTAGATCTGGCCCATGGGGCCACCCTGGAAACGGCAAAGGACCAGCCCGTGGTGCCTCTACCAGTGAAAACAGTGCTCAGACAGAGGAAGGAAGGAAGGAAGGAAGGAAGGAAGGAGGGAAGGAAGGAAGGAAGGAAGGAAGGAAGGATAGATATTATGAGAGGGAGGATCTGAAGGAAGTCCTGCCTTAGCACTTGGCCACCACAGGTGCCCCCGACATGAGTGACGTCGAGCTTGCCACACGCATCCTGGCCACGCCCACCCTGGTCACACACACACATACACACACACACACACTGGCCCCCCTGAGGTCAAACACAACCCTGATGCGGTCCTCAATGAAATCGAGTTTGACACCCCTGCTATAGCAGGTCCTTAGTTGAAGTGAAACATGATCCCAAATTTCACAGATCTCGTTTCTTATTCATTAGCCTTCCTCCTTGAATGGGCCACCTCACACAAATATGTCCCTGTGGTTAGTGGATTTTCCCTCCTGAGATCCAGCTCTATTAACTGAGATCAGATCGCCCGCTTTAATTGGTTATCACGAAAAGAATCTACGGTTTTGTCTGCCAAGGCTTGTCAGGGCATGCAAATTTGTAGGGAGAAGAGGCCATCACTTAGCAATAGTCTCAGTACTTTGTTTCTGTTTCACTCACTGGCACTTTTTGACTCCATGGTTATGAAAATTCTAGATTAAGCCTCTCTTGGACAGAACAGTGTGAGCTGGATAAAGTAACAGACTATTTCTATATTTTTTAATAGATTGACGTTCTATATCCAAATAAGTTGTGAACATGTTTAGCTATAGGAAAGAGAAATGCTACTAAACATAGCAATTAAAGAAGCGAATTTCAACAGTAAGACACATTCTTTCTATGCAAGACCAAATCTCTGTCTTTATTCATTCAGTAAAACACAACTAGAATAAATAAACCAGCATACTAGAATGGTTGATTGCAAGTGAGAGGTTTTCTAAAAAAAATAAACTATTCTAGTCTACCTCACTCTGCTTGTCTACGAGTATAATAAAGATTTGACTTGAGTTCACCTCACGACTATTTAAAAATATCTACTTAGAAGGATTTTAAAAACCAGTTGATACAAACGAGCCCTCGTTGGTTGAAATCATAGAAACCCCATTGCTTGTCAGAACAAACTAGGCTATCTAATTAGGTCTATTTCAGACATGATTTTAACATGTCTTGAACAAGCCTGGAACACAAAGATGCATCTTCTTTCTCAACTGATTGAAACTAAGCAGAGTTTCTTGTGACATTTAAATTCTGAAAGAGGGTTATGATTTGTTGAAACAAAATCACCATGAGATAGAGAATCAAGTAAAGTAATGGAGTCCTCTTATCTGTTATGGTCTGGGTATATCTTCAGGGCATGGTGACTCTTTATAACATCAGTTATTATTATTATTATTATTATTATTATTATTATTATTATTATTATTATTATTATTATTGATAGTGATATTCAATAGGCATGTTTTATACATATAAAAAAGTGGGATGAAAGAATAACATGTTTTCAAATGTTTTATAATCTTATTTACTCATGGTCCTATCTCACCCTGTTGGTCCATGACTATAATAAAGATTTGATTTGAGGCTACCTCATCAGTTGCAATAAAAACTAATAAGGGACAATCGTAATGGGTTACATTCAGGGGTTATGGAAGTCCACATACCTACAAGGTGCCAAGACTTTGCTAGTGTTAAAAAGCTTTGTCTTTTGTGTCTGCTCAAGTCTGTCTGCTGTTCAGTTGCACACGCAAATTAATTTGGGGTGTCCAAGGCTAAAGTGTGGCAATCACATCTCTATGGCCATTAAAGGATAACAAAGAATATTCTTTTTATCTCTTTGCTGTCATTGAGAAGTTGCCCAGATTTTGGCAGCTCGTATTTCGATGTTCTGACTGTGGCAAATCAGACTGGCCTATCAGAAGTACAGAATTAGAGTTGCAGGCTACAGACTTTAATCTGGGGTTAAAGGCCATATTCTTTTATGGGTAGCTATCACCTCAGTCTAAATGGACTCTAACCCATTCACCTTCACCGATGCCCTGACTTATACAGGAAGCGTTTCAAAATTTGAAAGGTAAAGTAAGGACGTCAGGGGTGGATTCTAAATTTACCTTGCCAGCGGTTCGCTGTCTCCTGCGCTGTGTGGGTGTGCCTCGCGTGCGCGCGTGCGCAACCTGTGCGCGCGCACATACGCAGTAAAAAAAAGCCCCAATTTTTTTTAAAGGCCAAAAATAAGATGGTGATTCATGCGCAGTGCCAGAAAGTCGGTTTCTGCGCATGCGCAGAAGAAAAAATCCAGGGGGATTTTTTTTTAATCCCCAAAAAAAGATGTCCGTGCCCACAGAGCAACAGAACCAGCTCCGTAATGTCACCAGCGGCCTAATATGTACTCGGTAGAACCGGTCCAAACTGGTAGGAACCCACCTCTGAAGGATGTGCTCTCTTAAGGTCACACTACACCATTTTAATGTGACCTTCACAGTAGCCTAGATGGCCCTCTCATAGAAAGTTATCTGGGTTTCTTTGGGTTTGTTTCAGCCTCACCGTACCTTCTGAATAACACATGCAGGGAAGCACAAATATGCCCTCTTTCATTATTTGAGTTTAGATCAATGGTGGGCAAGATGCTTTCCAGATGTTTTGTTCTTCGGCTTCTTTAATTCTCAGTCTCTCACGATTTGGTCCCAAACACCTGTTATGCATGAATCTGCTGAAATCCATCTTAAACCCAGGTCCTTGAGCACCATTTAGGTTAGAAAGAGGAAAATGCTTTGGAGCATTTCTAATTTTTCAAATTGGGAGGAGTAGAGAGTAAGATTAAGGCCTTTTGTCTATTGGGGTTAGAATGGCCAGTTCCTTCTTCCTGGATGACCTCAACTTCAACCTGGCCTAAGGCTGTCCTTAACCAGCTTGTCTCTGTCCCAGCTCTTTCAGAAACAGAGAGGTTAACAAAGGCCAAGAAAAGAGCATATCAACATTCTAGTTCTGATTGTTAAATTTCAATCAGGAGTAGCCTTGTTGCTCTCACATCGTATCTTACTACAGGCATGGAGAGAGGCATAGGGAAAGATTTGTATTTATCCGTTGCTAATTTTGATGAAGCAGGGACGCGGTGGCTCAGCAGCTAAGATGCTGAGCTTGTCGATCAGAAAGGTCAGCAGTTCGGTGATTCGAATCCCTAGCGCCGTGTAACGGAATGAGCTCCCGTTACTTGTCCCAGCTTCTGCCAACCTAGCAGTTCGAAAGCATGTAAAAATGCAAGTAGA
>JANHFT010001860.1:468218-479882 GCA_032467955.1 Pseudoxenodon macrops | reverse complement strand
CTGCGCATGTGCCCCCTATGCGTCCCCCACTGGGTTCAGGAGGCTTCAGGGAGGGTAAAAAACGGCCCGATGGGACTTCCGGTTTGCCCATTGGCTTGTTTTTCACCCTCCGGAGGCTTCCCTGAAAACTCCTGAAGCCTCCGGGGGTGGTGGTGGAAAACAGTTGAAAATCAAGGCTGAAAATCAGCTGGCGGAGCTGACAGGGGAATGCCTTGCGTGCCCTCAGAAATGGCTCCACGTGCCATCTGTGGCACGCGTGCTATAGGTTTGCCATCACTGTTCTACACCGTCGCTGCTTTTACCTGTTTAATAATGGAGAGCCACTTTGGACATGAGAAAAGGCTACCTGTGCACCAAGGCACAGCCATCTTTATGAGAAGATTGGAGATATTTCTTACGTTGGGATTCTTTCGTGTGACAGAAAAATAATAATAATGCAAAACCACTACCGATAAAAGCATCCTGTGTGAAGGAGAGCAACAGTTCTACACGTGCAGCTTATCCATAGGAAGTGCCCCGTAGGAGAAAAATCCCACCATGAGTACCTAGAAGGCCTTGAGTAGTTTTGTTGGGACCAGCTCTGGCTGGGACATCTGTATCAGAGGTTCAGTTACCCTGAGAGACATCCAGCAGAAGACATCCTGCAGTGACTGTTACTATACTGTTATTTAGGACTGTGATTAAATCAGCAGTGGCATGGCGAGAGATCAGTTCCTTAATCCAACCATAAAAGAAACCCACCCATGAGTTACGTTTTCACTCCGATCATTCATTCATTGCGCTCACTAGCACCTCCTTAAATCAAACACATCTTTTCCTGGGATCACGTGACGCTGAGACACAAGCCCGAGATTCGGCTTCTTTAAGAACCTGCTGTCAAGTTTAACAGGCGTGCCCACACAAGTTTCGGATTGCCTTCTCTTGAAATCCAGGTCTCTGGACAGCCCTGTGAAACGCATTAGAAGCAGTCTGATTCTGCCATTCGGTAGGCAACGATCACCCAGGGTCCTTACTCCTAGCCTTACTCCCTGCGATGCCCTG
The DNA here is from genome assembly GCA_032467955.1 of Pseudoxenodon macrops. Classification (NCBI taxonomy): domain Eukaryota; kingdom Metazoa; phylum Chordata; class Lepidosauria; order Squamata; family Pseudoxenodontidae; genus Pseudoxenodon; species Pseudoxenodon macrops. The sequence goes on along the minus strand of JANHFT010001860.1, from coordinate 478,841 downwards.
GATTGAATCAGAACCTTTTTACATACTGAACATGGGCTGAACTAGTAAATGATGGCTCCTCATTCTTCACATCAGCCATGTGGTGGGTAAGAAGAGACCAAGATGACACTCAAGAACGTGGAACCTTTGTTAGAGTGTAAGGTGGTGGTAGTTGGGAACTGTCTGTTCTCTTTTGGTGAATTGAAGTGAAAGAAAATATCCAGTGAGTTTTCCCAGGGTATCTTTGAATATGCATTTTATTTCCACCCCAGGACCCCTTGCTAAGCGTTCTTGATCCACGAGATGAATTGGAGAAGGAAGACGGGAAAGTGGAAGCTGAAGCAGTTTACGAGACCAATTGCCATTGGGAAGGATGCACCAAAGAGTTTGACACTCAGGAACAGCTGGTGCATGTGAGTTGACAGGGTAATGAGGGGGTGTGTGTGTCTTTAAATAAACTGGAAAAGCCCCTGTCCCCATATTCTACTTGAAATACATCTCGGAAAGAGGCCTGTTTTACTTTTATATAGTTTTCTGGCAAGAGGGCAGGATGAGTACCAGTGCGTGGTACTCGACTGATTTGAAACTCATCAAATTTGGTACTCAATGCATTTTGACACGGATATTTTGTCGTGATGTTCATCATTTGTTTGTTACTCAACAAAACAAACTAGAACTTTGTTGGTGTCAGCTGTCTTGTGACTCCCTACATTATTCCTTATGGGGAAAATGTGTTTGGTACTCATCACGCCTCCCGGAACCAATTAACAATACTGAGGTACCTCTGTATTAACAATCAGTAATAGTAGAGAATTCTGTTGGCAGTCCTGCCTTCGTATGACATCACCCCACGTGGGTTGGCGTTCTTACAGACCTGTGGTTGGCTGCAGATCTGCTGATTAACAGAATAATAGAATAATAGTCGAAAGGGGCTTTGGAGGTCTTCTAATCCAACCCTCTGCTCAAGCAGGAAATCCAATAGCATTAAATGGTTGTCCAATCTCTTCTTAAAAACATCCAGTGTTGGAGCACCCACAATTTCTGGCAGCAAGTTGTTGCACTGATTAATTGTTCTAAACGTAAGGAAATTTCTCCGTAGACACAACGTATGGTTGTGACTACTGCAACATTCATTTGCCTGAGCAAGCGACACCAAAGTGAGTCTCCTGGGTCTGCTGCATAAGTCTAGATGTCTTTAACAGGGGGATTATGATGAACGCATTAAGCATATTCACAGAATTATAGTATGCTTAGTACACCAATTGATGTTTATGGTGTGAGTTGGCCCTGTGATATGTTCCTCATCTCTATTCAAAGCTAAGAGATAGTTAAAGACCTTAAAAGTTTTCATATGTGTAAAAAATTGTCACTTCTTTCCAGCCGGTAAGAATATTTTTTATTAATATATAAGTTCACACAAGTTTGTCAACGTCTGTGCTCTTTATTTCCATTAAGACTTACATGCAATCATGCCATTTTTCCCTCACAACAGTCCTACAAAATAGGTTAGATTAAGAAATATTTTACTTTCCCAAGGAGCTTCACGGCTGAGCAGACCAACATTAGGAGCTAGAAACATGCAATGTCTGATATGATTTAAAAGCCAGACTTTTATCATTTTCTTTTATTAATTAATTACCTTCCCAATAGTTCTGTAAGCCATAAACCACAATACAGCCAACAAGCCAAAAAGACAAAACAAAGAATATTGTAAAATATCCAGTACATTAACCCAGAAAGGGTTAATATATTACAGTAAAAGGGATACAAGGATCATAATGATACGTGTACTGAAATGTTGAATTACATGTGTGTAAAGCAAATAATTTAATTTACGGTAATCTCCCTAGTTTACAGTCCTATGTACAATGGATGGACTCTAAAACAACGTCTCCTGTTCTCCTGAAGTCAGAGGTGAATTCTGAAATCGTCACTGCCACTTAATTCTGGTCTCTGTGCTTCTTTTTCTTCTCTAACATCGCAGCATATTAACAATGAGCATATCCATGGGGAAAAGAAGGAATTTGTGTGCCACTGGCACGACTGCTCACGGGAACAACGGCCCTTCAAAGCTCAGTACATGCTGGTCGTCCACATGAGGCGGCATACGGGAGAAAAACCTCATAAGTGCACAGTAAGTAGGACAAGCGCAAACAGCTGGCATTTGAGCTGGCTGGCGTAACCTAAAAAGAGAAGCAGGGTTGTCTGGAGCATGGGCATTGCAAACAAGGCAAGGGAGGCAGGCAGGCAGCCAACGTGCATCATGCCGTCGTGACACAAATGCCACCATCTTTGAATTTGCATCAGGATTGTAAGTACAGGTAGTCCTCAACTTACAGCCACAACTGAGCCCCAAATTCCTGCCGTTAAGTGAGACATTTGTTAAGTGAGCTTTGCCCCATTTTACCACCTCTCTTGCCTCAGTTGTTCAATGAAGCGCTGCAATTGGTAAGTTAAGTGAACCTGGCTTCCCCATTGCCTTCGCTTGTCAGAAGGTCGCAAAAGGGGATCACATGACCTTGGGACACAGCAACGGTCATAAGTATGAATCAGTTGCCAAGCATCTGAATTTTGATCCATTGACCGTGGGGAGGCTGCAAAGGTGGTAACTGTGAAAAACGGTCGTAAGTCCCTTTTTCTCAGTGCCGTTGTAACTTTGAACAGACACTAAATGAACTATTGTAAGTCGAGGACTTACATAACTGGTAAGATTTCCATCATGACATCACATGGGCTGGTATTCTTACACTCCTGTGGTTGACTGCAGATCTGCTGATTAATAGAATAACAGAGTTGGAAGGGGCCTTGGAGGTCTTCTAGTCCAACCCCCTGCTTAGGCAGGAAGCTCTACACCACTTCAGACAAATGGTTATCCAAACTCTTCTTAAAAACTTCCAGTGTTGGAGCATTCACAACTTCTGGAGGCAAGTTGTTCCACTGATTCATTGTTCTAACTGTCAGGAAATTTCTCCTTAGTTCCTAAGTTGCTTTTCTCCTTGATGAGTTTCCATTTGTTGCTTCTTGTCCTGCCTTCAGGTGCTTTGGAGAATAGCTTGACACCCCCCTGTTCTTTGTGGCAGCCCCTTAGTTGTGTGAACCCATCAGTTAAGGTAGGGTCCAGGGTATAGTGAGAAGTCATAAAATGGGTTAAGTCATTAACCAGGTTAACTTTGATCTCCAACTTAGTCCATGAAGATTGAAATGGGATCTTGTGTGTCATAGGTTTGCCATCCCTGATCTAGGGAAAAGGGATGGTGTGAGATAGCTGGTTTGTAACGCAGAGAATTCCATCCCATTTCAGTAATGAATACAAGGATCTACCCCATCTTTCCTTTATATTGCTCAGGAAGACCAGAGGCATCATAACGCGCACAGCACAGCACAACTCAGAACATATTCTGAGCACATAGGAGGCCTGAGACAAAATTCTGGGAATGTTGTGATCAAACATCAGAAAGACAGAAGGATAAACAACCAGACAGCATCAGAATGGAAGCCGAGAAATTGTGAATATGTTGTTCCAGAGATGTGATCACTCCTTGCTCTTGTTTCCTTTTAGAGAGGTGTTTAAAGCTGTCTTGTTTTCAATGGACTTTTAGACTCCATGATGATGGTGTGGAGGAATCCATCAGTGTTGCTACTGCTTATTTATTTATTTCTATCCTACTTTTATTAGTTTTATAAATAACTCAAGGTGGCGAACATAACTAATACTCTTTCCTCTTCCTTTCCCCCCCCACAACAACAATCCTGTGAGGTGGGTTGGACTGAGAGAGAGTGACTGGCCCAAAGTCACCCATCTGGCTTTGATGTTTAAGATGGGACTAGAACTCATTGTCTCCTGGTGATTGGCTCAAAGCCACCCTCGTGGCTTTCATGCTTAAGGCAAAACTAGAACTCACAGTCTCCTGGTGTTTGACCCCAAGTCAAAATTTTCATGTCTAAAGCTGGTCTAGAATTCACTGTCTCCTGGTGATTGGCCCAAAGTCACCCTCATAGCTTTCATGCCTAAGGCGAGACTAGAACACACAGTCGCCTAGTGATTGGCACAAAGTTACCCAGCCAAATTTCATGTTGTGCTTATTATGTTAATTTAGTTGTATTGAGCCATACCAAGCCAATGGAATATCTCAAGCAAATAAAATAACTATACTGCTTTAATGGCTTGGGATAATTCCATTTTCTAGTTTACTATGTAGGTTGCCCGAGGTCAGGTTGGGACAGCTTATAAATCTTGCAAATTCAATCAATTCAATCAATCAATCAACTTTCAACGCTGCAATCAATCAGTTAATTCATTCCAGGGTGTTACACGTTCTGCACTGCTATTGTTCAATCAATCGATCAATCAATCAATGAAAAAATGGAAACCTCAAGCCAGAAGTCTAGACTGGAATGCTTCTCTTCAATACACAAATGTATTCTAAGGGATTTCAGAGCAAGGTTTTTCAAACAATATTCCACAAAACTCTAGGATTGCATGAAAACTGGTGGAGTTCCCTGAAAGATAAGGGGAGAAAGAAATCACTCGGACGCAGCCAATTTTCTGTCACTAAAGCTTTGTCTCTTGATTAGAGTTCTGGAATTTTTATTTTTTTAAACCAACAGGTTGCTTGGCTTGAGAAATGTTGAAAAGCTATGTTCTCCTATACAAAATGTCTCACAAGCAGAAAGACAGACATAATTTGCAAAAAGAGCTGGATCCTTTTTCCCATTTCACCGCTTTTTGTATTTGTGTGTTTGCGTGTGTTTTTAAAAACAGTCGAATTTAGAAACCCCTCACACAGATTTTGTTTTTGTAAAAGGGCATTTGATTTTTTTTACTACTCTAGCAAAGTAAATGCTGAATGGCTCTCCCTGTCGTTCCACCTCTGCCTTCCTAATTTCTCAGAGGAGAAATATTAGGACCCAATCTTTCTAAATTATAGCTTCTCCCCTGGATGGCCTATCCCAGGGGTCAGCAATCTTTAACACTCAAAGAGCCACAAAGGTCCTAACCAGAAGCCCCCCATTCAATTCTGCAGCTAACCTGAAGTCCGGTTCCCCCACCATAGAGTCTCCTCCTAGCACAGCATCCTTTTTCCTCTGCTGACCGGAAGTCTGGTTCCCCCACCATAGAGTCTCCTCCTAGCATGGCATCCATTTTCCTCTACCTGTCCTAACTAAAAGCCCTATCAATTGTGGAGTCGACCAGCGACAGGGAGCTGCAACAGAGGGATGAAAGAGCCACATGTGGCTCCAGAGCCACGGGTTTCTGACCCCTTGCCTATCCCATAATCCCATGTTTTTTATTTGATATCATGGCAATGTGTTCCTAGTTGTGCCTGAGTCACATATTTCTGTTATACAGTGTGAATAGCCAGTTCGATATTGTGGGACTTTTGAAGCTCCACCGAAGTGTACTGCAAATATATATTTTTGGCAATTTGATTCCCCATGATGGACATGAGTGTTAGGGCTGAAATGAAAGGTTTATTTACCCCTAACTTTGAAAAAGGGGGAAAATGGGAAGATATTTCCACCCTTCAAACCAGAAGACAGAACAAATGATGGAGCTAGCAGAGATAGCAAACTTGATTGTTTTAATTACAGAAAAGAACATATCCAGCTTTGTTTCTACTTGCAAACTGCTTCTGGAATTTGTAGCTTGAGACAGGAATAGAATAGAATTAAAGAATAGAATAGAATAGAATAGAATTCTTTATTGGCCAAGTGTAATTGGACACACAAGGAATTTGCATTTAGTGCCTGTGCTCGCAGTATAGATAAAGAAAATATAAAATATATTCATCACGACTCATAAGATACAAGACTTAGTGATAGTCATAGGATGCTAATAAGCAATCAAATCATACTAGGAAACAATAAAAACAATATAAATTGTAAAGATACAAGCAACATGGATATAGCCATAAGTGGGAAGAGATAGGTGCTAGTAAGTATGAGAAGAAGAATAGTAATGCAGTCTTAGTAGTTAATTTGAAAAAAATGGACTCTTAGGATGTGCTGATTAATATAGCTTGTTGTTATAGAAATGGCCAGCATTTGTTAAATTGGTAAAGTAAAAAATAAAGATTATAATTTTATTTTGTACTTGGCTGCACCAAAGAGAAAAAAAAGAGAAGTCGATACCTTTTCTTCCTGTTTCCCTGTGCCTACACTCTCTTTCCTCCTTTCATTCCCCCTCCTCCCTTTCCTATCACCTTTTTTCCATCTGGGTTTTGTATTTTAATAACATTCTTTTTTTAAAAAAAGAAAAAGGTGACAGAGATCAAGCTTGGCTCCCCACTTTACATAATCCCTCCACACCCAAAGGAAGTATTCTTGCTGTTAAACAAAACTCTCTGCCAATCCTTTCCTTCCTGAAAAAGAAGTATTGATCGCCCCTAACAAAGGCAAACCGAAATTGACTAGAACATGCAGAGATCCAGCCCCAAGTGCAATTATCGAATGCAAAGTTAGTCGGCATTAACAACTCTTTAGAATAGAATAGAGCTGGAAGGGACCTTGGAGGTGTTCTAGTCGGAAGTACAAAATTGTACAAACGGAACTACAAAATTGTCCCAGAGCATCACAATATTGGTATGTGATAAAGAGGAACGTTGCATAAAGTTTCAAAGCTGTATTTAAAAAGAAATCAATAACCGTGCATTGTTACTTATCTATTTGGTTTCTAAGACCAAGAGTTTTTGGTAATGCCCACGGCTATCATCACTGCTGTTTTGTTTTAAATAAACAGTTGGGGAAGGAGATTTAACTTCTCCAGTATCAAGGAGAAATAATAATTAGAACAATTATGTTTGACGTGTGTTTCTCCCCACCCCCCACCCCCGACACACAACTTTAGTTATATCTAAATTTAATCGGTCCATCTGTTGCCAAAACATTAGCTGAAACAAAAAAATGAATATTCTAGGGAAAACCTTCCCCTTAATTGCAGAAATTCTCCCCAATAATAAGTTATTTTCTTGCATCTTAACATATCTTTTTAAACTTCATTTCATGTCTTAACATAGTTATTTTGAAATAACATATAATTCATAGTTGCCCAATCAACAATTTTTAAAATATTTTTCTCAAACTCAAAGCCGATTTTGTTCATCACTTCCCTGATTGATTTTCTATCTTCATATTTTTTTGCTACTATCTTTGTCTTCTGTCTGTTAATTTTAAAACCAGCTAATATACTGAATTCTTTTAGTTTTCTCATTAATAGTTCAATCTCCTTTAATGGGTCTTTCCAAACCAGCGCCAAATCATATGCAAAAGTTCTCAGCTGGTAAGGCTCTTTATTATAAATATATATTTTTATATTTTTATACATATTGTTCTCTCGTCTTATGTCTCTATTCAAAAAAATAAACAGAAGGGGAGGTAATGAGCAATTTTGGCTTGCTGTTTTTTGTATCTCAAAAGGTTTTGTTACATCTCCATTAACATTAATTTGCACTTTAGGTGAGGTATAAATTGACTACCCATTTTGTAAAGTCCTTCCCCAAATTCATACCTTCCAAGACTTTAAAGAAAAAAAGGCCAGTTTAAATTGTCAAATGCTTTCTCAGCCTCTAAAAAAATGAAGCTTGTTTTTCATTATGCTGTTCTAAGTATTCGACTTCATTCAAATGCCCTATTTCCTAAAATTTATAAACTTTTATTGAAATTTGTAAGAAGAACTAAAATTTGGCTATTTATTTTTTTTGTTAAAATATATGGTTGGAACAATGGGAGAATGTGGATGAAAGCTATGAAATTTACATTATGTTATAATCCCAAAGAATATTTTTATAAATTGATGTTTTCTTGATATTTATTCTTGGCAAAATTGTTTACAATGTATAAGGGTACTTTGAATTTATACTGGAATTGTGAGCTATAAGAGATTTCCTTGTTTTCTTTGTTAAAAAAAAGAGCTTTTTATCATGCTTGATGGATGTGGAAAAAAACTAAAAATATTGGATTCAAATAAATTACATTAATTCAGAAGATTTTAAAGATTAATATACAACTGAAGTCAGAGGTGTTTCTTTCAGGATTGATTGAGAAAAAGTTGGAAAAAGCCATGAAACCTACCTACCTACCTACCTTCCTTCCTTCCTTCTTCCTTCCCTTCCCTTCCCGTCCCTTCCCGTCCCTTCCCTTCCCTTCCTTCCTTCCTTCCTTCCTTCTTTTTAGTGAGACTTTTATAGGCACAAGACTGGGTAAGATCTGACATTACAGTTCTTCAATTATGACCACAACCGAAACCAGAATGCTAAGTAAAGTGGCTGCTAAGTGAATCACACCTAGTTTTATGACCTTTCCACCATGATTGTTAAGCCAATCACTGCAGATAAGTGAATCATGAGTTTGTTAAGTGAATCTGGCTTCCCCCATCGACTTTGCTTGTCAGAAGCCAGCTGGGAAAGTCACAAATGGGGATCATATGACGCCAAGATGCCCACAACTGTTGTAAGTGCTGGGTGGTTGCCAAGCATCCTAATTTTGATCCCATGATTGTGGTGTTGGTGTGACGGTTGTAATACTTTTTTTGAGGGCCACTGTAATTTCAAATGATCACTAGATGAATGGTTGTAATGTAAGGATTACCTGAACCACAATTGAAGAACAGATGGTGAAGAGGATGAAACTTGCTGAGATCAGGAAAATAGAATAGAATTCTTTATTGGCCAAGTGTGGATTGGACACACAAGGAATTTGTCTTTGGTGCATAAGTGTACATAAAAAAAATACATTAATCAAGATATCATAAGATACAAGACTTAATGATAGTCCTCGGATACTAAATAAGCAATCAAAATCATACTAGGAAACGAAATAACACAATACAAATCGTAAAGATGCAAGCAACAAGGTTATAGTCATAAGTGGGAGGAGATAGGTAATAGGGAGGATGAGAATAATAATAATAATAGTAATATAGTCGTAGTAAATAATTTCACAACGTTGTGGGAATTAGTTGTTTAGTAGAGTGATGGCATTCGGGGGAAAAAAAAAGAAGTAAACGTGTCTTTGAATTGGACTGGACTCCCAGTGAAACACACCTGTACGGTTTTCCTGGCCACAACACTGAAGTGAATTGTTTTCAGCTGGGAGGTTTCAATTCCCCAAGTCTAAAACTGCATCACGGATAGCTTATAAATAAAATACGAGGCCCCCCAAGGACGTCTTAAATAATACAGACACCAGATCCTCTCTTTGTCCCGACACAGATAAGAGCTTCTTCGGAGGTTGATGCCAAACCCATCGATGTTCCGAAGCCAAAGTATTATCGCTATTGTTTTCAAGACGAAGGATACTTTTTCTCCCGTTGTCCCTAGTCTCGTTAACGGTGTACGTTATAATGCCGATAAACCACAGTTGAAAGCAAACAGACTTGCAAGTGATCCCTGGCTGCCTTAAACAGTTGAGAAAACAACACACACACACACACACCGCTTCACAAAAACAGGACATTGACTTGGCAGCTAAACCAAGGTGAATGGTCAACTGGTGTCTATTTCTGTCCCTGCTTTCCATCAGAACAGAACAGATTAAGAGTTGGAAGGGCCCTTGCAGGTCATCTAGTCCAACCCCCCTGCACAAGCAGGAGGCCCTAACATCTGCCTCTACCTAGGGTCGAACTCACAACTTCCTGATTGTGAGTGGAGCGAAGTGGATGCCTGCAACTAGATCTGAGAAAAGTACAGGTAGTCTTTGACTTACGACGGCAATGGAGCCCCAAATTCCTGCTGTTAAGCGAGACATTTGTTAAGCGGGTTTTGTCCCATTTTACAACCTTTCCTGCCATCATCGTGAAGTGAATTACTGCAGCTGATCAGTTAGTCGCCTGGTTGTTAAGTGAAGCTGGCTTTCCCCCATTGACTTTGCTTGTCAGAAGGTCGCAAAAACATGATCCCGGGACATAGCAATGGTCATAACTATGAGTCAGTTGCCAAGTGTCTGATCACGTGATCGGGCGGGGGGGAGCATGCCTCAAAGGTCGTAACTGTGAAAAACGGTCATCCGTCACTTTTTTTCAGTGCCGTTGCAACTTTGAACAGTTCGTCACTAAACTAACTGTTGTAAGTCGAGGACTACCTGTAGAAAGAAGAGGAGCCTAGAAGATTAGAAAACTAAAGCTGACAAGAGAGAAAGGAAACAGGAAAAGAAACTTAACTTAATAGGTGTTACGCTACTGACTTCACTTAAGATCTATTGCTCTTTAGTTGCCGTGGATTTAATTATTCAGATATTCCAGGATTGTGCCCAGACTAGTTTTCAAAGGACTTGGCCAACTTGGGTGACTTCTGAAGTTCATCAGCAATTTTCATGCGAATTAGGCCGTCGTTACAGGACCATCCCTTCCAGTTTTGAGTGACAGATCCAAATTCAATGACTGTATATAGCCGTGATGGAGAACCTATGGCACGCGTGCCACTAGTGGCGTGTGGAGCCATTTCTTAGGGCCCTGACAGCTCCACATGCATGCGCATGGTGGCCAGCCGATTGTCGGCCTTCCAGAGGGCGGGTGGGAGACCGTTTTCGCCCTCCCCAGGCTTCAGGAGGGTGAAAAACAGGCCAAAGGGCCAACCGGAAGTTCGTAGGCTTCAGTGAGGCCTACACGCATGCGCAGGGGGGGGACAATGTGTGTGGGGTTCAGCGTGC
>JANHFT010001860.1:440579-458249 GCA_032467955.1 Pseudoxenodon macrops | reverse complement strand
AGCCTATTTGCCCCCAACAATCTGGGTCCTCATTTTACCCACCTCGGAAGGATGGAAGGCTGAGTCAACCTTGAGCCGGTCAGAATCAAACTCCAGGCTGTAGGTAGAGTTAGCTGCAACGCTGCATTTTAACCATTGTGCCTCCACAGCTCTCATATCAGGGAATCCCCGGAGAGATTCAGTACTGCATCTCCATCATGTATTGACTATATACAGCAAATAGACTACCTTTGAATTTGTAAACAGAGTAAATAGTTTCATATTTGTTCATTGAAAATATAACTTTGATATGCTTTTTAACAGTTTTGCCATACAGAAAGTAAAAATGAAATAAACTGGCCTAGAGTTTGGAGAAGCAACAGAGGAGCACATATCCTCTCTGACCATAAAGCCGGCAATACTGTGTTCTAACCTCTGCGTCCCCACGATTCAAGATAGTGTTTGTAGCTGTACTCTGAAGAACAACTAGCCCTATGCTTTTAAAGTCCCAATTCATCCCATCCGTTCTCTCCACGTGCATCCGCCCAGTGTGAAAGAAACTTTGGCAACTCCTGCAATATTAATGGTGTTGTGGAAAAAAAAACCCTCTCCCTACTGCTTCTAACAAAGTTCTTTTCGTTGCATGTTGATAACTTCACATCTGGAGCACTTGAAAAGCACTTGAAATTCCTCAGGTATGAATTTATAGTTAGATCAGATAAAACTTATCCAGCCTATTCTCTGCTTGCAAGCCGTCCAGAAAGTAAAGCTACACGAGAGCCAAAGAACATAATTTTGAAGCGTACTGTTATGGTCAGTCAGCAAAACTTATGTTCTTGCCCTCCTGGTTTTTCCAAATCCTCATATAAGCAGATTTGGCAAAGTTTAATGGGTAATATCATTGTCTGGTGCTTAGAAGCTCACCCCTCCTATCTACTCTGCTTAATTAGCCTTGGAGGTTTTTTAGTAATATTCTAAAAATCTGTTGAACTAAAATGACAGTGAAAGAAAGACCACACACAAGCAATGGGGGGAAAGCGAATGTATAAACGAAGGCCAATTATACATCTGTTTTCAAGCTATCGTCGGTTCTCGTAACTGCACTGACTGCCTCTATCCTCACATTCCTGCTGTTTGCTTGTTTCCAAGTAAAATATAGGGGTCCCCCTTTAAAGTATCCTCAGCAGAACAAAGCAAGCTATTTTGTACCAAAACCGAACCTTGGAGTGCCTGGCTCAGAATTATCCATTCTGCTGAGGGGAGCTCTTCAGGGTTTTAGACAGGAGACCTAGATGAGATGTTAAGGGCTGATTCACTAAGTTATGCCTCTCCCATCGAGGCAACATCTTCTCTCATAGTTCCACCTATGAACTGTCCTCATGTCCCTCAGCCCAGCATTTTCCTCATAGCAAAAATATAAACTCAGCCTAAGAAACCAAAGAATATACCTTGCCTCTGTTTTAGCTTTCCTTTTGTATCTTTCTGTTATACTTTAGCCTAGAAGCCGAACCAGTGCCTGTCTCTCTCTCTCTGGAGATTATCTTCTATGGGAAGGGATAAAGGGAAGTATTAAAGCAGGGGAACAAATTCTAGGCGTATCATGACGACATGTATTTTGATAGTTTGTACATAGTATATATGTGTGCGAATATTTTTTACCTATAAATCTTTTTCTCTTGTCTCTCTCACTCTCTTTTTTAGAGGAGAAAAAAAGCACCAATAAAAGGTTAATAAAACATATTTCCTCAGGAAAAAACTGAAAGCAAAGCTAAATTGTTCTTTTATTTAAATACAGCAAGACACTGAGGGTCATCAACTAAGCAGAGGTGGGTTTCAACAGGTTCTGACCAGTTCTGGAGAACCGGTAGCAGAAATTTTGAGTAGTTCAGACCACCTCTGACTGGCCCCGACCCCATCCATTCTCTGCCTCCTGAGTCCCAGCTGATTGGGAGGAAACAGGGATTTTGCAGTATCCTTCCCCTGCCATGCCCACCAAGCCACGCCCACCAAGCCACGCCCACAGAACCGGTAGTAAAAAAGTTTGAATCCCACCAGTAAGGGACTAAGCCTTCATTTTGGTAAACGGCTTCTTTGGTCCCCAAACATTTCACTTTTCTCTAAGGCCATGGAAGAGTACTACCAATCCACAGGCAATTTTCATCATAATTTCAATGGAAGGAAACAAGCCAAAAATACAACGGGAAGAAAAGGGATAACCTAATGCTAGCTCTTGTCAGACAAATTATTGCAATCTTTTCTGGGCCAAGGTATAGAAGTGTTTTGTCATTGCTTTCTTCCAGAATGGTCTTTTGATTTTTCCAATCTAGCTTTCAGCTAGAGTACTTTCTAATGAGTTTCCATCCAAATAGTAACCAGATCTAAACCTGCTTAGCACAATGGCCAAGAACAGCTTAAGGAAACTGCTGATGAGAGAAAAGCATCTGAGAAAAATGTGGGAAAAAACTGCATTGTCTCTGGCCAATTTCCTTCTTGCCCCAATGGTGCATTTATTGTGATGTTCATCCATCATGTTTGAAGAGGACCTCGACATCTAACAGGTTGTGGGCTGTCCACGATGTGTCCGCAGGTGGCTGGTAAGGCCTATACAGGCACGAAATGTTCTGCCACATGTCAGGCAGACATGCGTGAGCACCATTGTTGCAGCTCTGGCTTTGCGGAGTGCTCGCTTCTCTTGTGCTATGGTTGCTCTGCTGTCCTCAGATGTCCGGCAGCCTTGGTGGATCATCATGTGCCATGTCGATCGATCTTCTGCCAGGGTTTCCCAGGAGGTGGTGTTTCAGTATCCAGGGACTTGAAGGAGGCTTTCAAGGTGGGTTTATTAAGATGTAGGCAGTTGGTCATGCTTCCTAATGAGCTTGTACAACTGAATTATGATCAAGAAGATTTACATGTAAAGCTAAAAGCATGCTAAGAGGTCAAATAAACCTTTTCAGAGCCATATGTGAACCCGTCAGTTAAAAAAAGAAAGAAATCTTTCCCTTTAATTCCAGCAATTTCTCATTTCATTGTTTAGGTCAATTTTTCTCAACCTTCGCTGGCTGGGGAATTCTGGGATTTGAACTCCCCATATCTTAAAATTGCCAAGGCTGAAAAACACTGGTGTAAATCATGGAACTCCTGTGATGAATTTTTTTCAGCTTGGTTTTAACACAAGTCGGATTTTTCAAGATTCATTGTCTGAGATGAAGAGATGCAATGATTTGAGAAAACGAAAGAAGGTTATGCATGAGATGCAGGTTGACAAGGAGTGGGAATATGCTTGTTTTATTATTTTTCCTCCTTTTTTCCACTCAATTGTGTTTTGATTCTTGAGGATAAATTAATGGTACCCATCAATTAACGGCTAAACGGCTAGCAAGGATTAAACAGTTTTTAATGAACAGATGGAGGAAGGCTTCTCGTTTGGACATTCATAAAATTGTTAAGGCCATGAAAAAACAACAGTGAATTTTCCCTAATTCATCCCAATATACATCTAAAAAATAAATGATATCCCTAAAAGGCCAAGTTCATGTAAAAACAATACAGAAGAGATGGATCATCTGGCAATATTTTGTATTACTGAAAACTTTCCTTGGTCAACCACAAATCTCACTGAAAATCAAGTCACATGTGGGGTGAGCCAGAAAATTCAGTCATATTTATTTCTTTTCAAACCATTTCTAAACCATCATTTTGTAAAGGAACTGGGGTTTTCTTAATAATAGTCAAACATTACCTTTGATGATTCCCAGGTTGTTTGGCAAGAAAAATGGCAATTTGAATGGAAATTTCAATTTTATTCTGGGGGAAACCCGCGTGCTTTAATAGTGACTTAGAAGGCATCTCCTTAGAAATATTTTACCTGTGCTAGCAGAAGTTCATGGAATTTGTAGTCCAACACATCTTGATGGGCAGTTGGGGAAAGTAATCCTGAAGAATTAGGGTTTCAAGAGTACAGAGGCTATTTGGCACCATGTCATCAGACAGGAGACTAAACCTAGGGAATTAGGGAGACTGGTAGTTTATCTAATAAAAGTCTTTCTCCTCCAGCACAGAATGCCCAATAATTAATGGAATAAAGGTTCCCTTTTATAGATTTGTTTGAATTGAAATCTGTATCTAAACAGGTCTTGTTCACTGTTTAAAGCCAAAGTGCTTTCAGTCATATAGTTTCTCTTTTAGAGTCTCACCTGTTGTTTATTGGGTACGAATATGACATCTTTTTGCTATTGTATACCAGCTAAAAAATGTGATTAACTTTAAAAAAAAATAATCTCGGAGAAGTAGGAAGCAGAGATCCGTCTTTCCTAATAAAATATCTTTTTCCGAAGATGATGGTAACCTACACTGCTGTGATTGGTGCAGAGAGTTTCAAAGCACCAGTGCTTGCTTCAGAAACAGATTGTGATCCCATAAGTCTTGAGAATAAAGCAATCCATATTAAAAAAAAAAAAAAGTATCAACAGAGTCATTCGGCATCTGTCCTGAAGATGCTAGCAAATTCGGTAAGAAGCAACTCTACCACCTGATTCTGGTACACCATGTCCTCTATCAGGCTGGCTACATCTCCCTCATGTCGCAACAGTGTTGGTCCAAAAACAATGCCAATGTTCTGAGTTGTCATCCGGTTGATATCTGAGTGATCCATCACCCTGAATGAGGGGAGGGAAAACCCGGAAATGAGAACATCATACTATTTTGGTCCCATTCGATGCATCCATTGCTAAAGCAGACACACATATTTAATTGAGATTTCATTCCTCAAACAAAAGATGCTGAAACTCACATTCATTGATCTGTAATCCATTTGTCTAAATAACCAATCAAAGACACAATCAGTCAGGGCAACAAATCATAAGAGAAAGAGAAGACAAAGTGTATGGAATCGCTTCTTCCACAAAGCAACATTAGGATATCTTGTAATTTCTATTTCCATATTCCCAAAGTTAGCTCCAGAGTCAAATTTAGAGTCAGTTGCTCAACCATCCATGTAAGGAAATGGTTTCCATTTAAGTTCCTTTGCCTTTCAGAAGGCAAAATACAAGGCTCTAGACCTCAGCTGAGGCACTGCCTCATTTCTAGGAGATATTAACCCAAATATTCAACTCAGCTTTCCTACCAGATTCTCATGATTCTGTATGAAGTTGGGGAATCCATTGCAACTGAGGTTAGGAGGAGATGGGACTGCCTGGAACAACTTCTGTAAATGGGGCCCAAGATCAGTGGCACTATGTAAAGCCTACAGTCTTTCAAGAACAAGAACAGAACAGAATAGAATAGTTGGAAGGGACCTTGCAGTTCTTCTAGTCCAATCTCCTGCTTAGGCAGAAAACATTATAGTATACCATTTCAGACATATGGTTATCTAATCACTTCTTTAAAACTTCCAGTGTTGGGAGTATTTACAATTTCTGGAGGCAAGTTGTTCCACTGATTAATTCTTCTAAATGTCAGGAAACTTCTCCTTAGTTCTAGGTTGCTTCTCTCCTAGATTAGTTTTCACCCATTGCTTCTTGTCCTGCCCTCAGGTGCTTTGAAGAATAATTTTAACTCCCTCTTCTTTGTGGCAGCCTCTGAGATATTGGAAAACTGCTTTCATGTCTTTCTTTTCATCAAACTAGACATACCTAATTTCCAGCAACCGTTCTTTATATGCTTTTAGCTGCCAATGAGGTACACATTTCAACAGTAAAACCACTGATATTGATAGTGCTCAGCCATAAAATATCACTATTGGACTGAGAGTGTGCTCAGCTATAGAATAGTCCAATAGTGCTGTACAGGTGGTCCTTGACTTATGACAATTTTGTGTAATTAAGCAAGAACGATGTTAAGATGCCTTATTTAACAACTTTTCTTCCCACAGATGTTAAGTGAATCACTGCAGTAAGTGAATTGTTAAGTGAATCAGGCTTTCCCATTGACTTTGCTTGTCAAAAAGTCACAAAAGGTGATCATGTGATCCCAGGACACTGCAATTATGAGCCAGTTGCCAAATGGCTGGATTTTGATCACATGACCATGGGGATGCTACCATGGTCGTTAAATGTGAAAATCAGTTGTAACTCACTTTTTCAGTGTCATTGTAACTTTGAACAGTCACTAAATGAATGGTTCTAAGTCAAAGACTATCTGTACTCAGATGCAGAAAAATTCGTAAGTGTGAAAAAACAAATGTTCTTTTAAAATGCTGATCCCAGGCTGAATTTTCAATTTTAGCTTCCAGTGCTAAAATATGCATAATAAAATGCAATTGCAAGGGTAGTCTACTTTTAATTAATAGATTCTTTTTATTGCTTCTTGTTCAAGGATATACGTGATTAATTGCTCTTCAATTCATCAGCTTTGCTTCCTACCTTTGAAAGAGACGCTTAAATATTAGTTTCCTTTTGCTATTTTTTTTCTTACTAGTGATTTTGTTTGGTTTGCTATAAAAGAAAAAAAAGGGGCCTTAATTCATGTAATCCTTGATTTACAACAATTCATTTAGTGACTCTTCGAATTTACAACAGCACTAAAAAAAGTGACTTATGACCATTTTCACACTTATGACCATTGTAACATTCCCATGGTCACGTGATCAGAATTCAGACACTTGGCAACTGACTCATATTTATGACAGTTGTAGTGTGCCGGGGTCATGTGATCACCTTTTGTGACCTTCTGACAAGCAAAGTCAAGGGGGAAGCCAGATTCACTTAACAATCGTGTCCCTGACTTCACAACTGCAGAGATTCATCTAACAACTGTGGCAAGAAAGGTCGTAAAATGAGACAAAACTCACTTAACAATTTTTTCACTTAGCAACAACAGAAATGTTGAGTTCAATTGAGGTTTTAAGTCCAGGAGTGCCTGTAAAGGCCCAGGGCCTTATAACGACAGGAATGTTAAAAGCAGTAGTTCCCCCCCAGGACTTATTGTCAAAATCTAGAAACTTGGCTTGTTTGAAAAATCTTTCCAAGCCAAGATCATGAAGGTTCCACGACCAAATAATATTTGAGAGCCTTTATTTATTTGATTTACCTTCAGCTTTTTATTCAGGAGTTTATTACTACCGTAATACAGTAGCATATAGAACAGTTCCTTCTTCTATCTTTCTTACATTATCTCTAAGAGATAAACTGGATTAAGATAGAATGGCCTGCCCAACATCATGCAGTAAACCTTTGTGGTTTTGTATGTATATGTATCTTTGAGTCAGTGTTTGAGTCCCTGCAGGTTTTTTGGAGGGAGGTTTTTCAGAAGTGGTTGGTAAATGCCTCCTTCTTATGGCTGACAGTGATTGACTGATCCAAAGTCACCCAGCCTGGCGTTGTGTCTAAAGCAGAGCTAGAACTCCTAGTTTCTACACCAATGTCTTAATCACTACACTAAACTGGCTCCCTTTGTGGTTGAGGATGGGCTGAAAACGAGATTCACTCCAGTTCTACCCCCAACATCTTAATCATTATGCCATGCTGTTAAAATTGCAGATTCAGTCTTGTGTGATAGGGCTTTTGAAGAGACTACATATTTAAAAAGAAAAAAAGACCAAGGATTCTTCACCATATTTTAATTTCCCTTCGCACATTTTTTACAGCAATATCAACAAAATCTACACCAAAATTTTGAAAAGTAGCAGTTACAGCATTGAGAACATCTATGGAACAGTTCTATCCATTATTATCCATGAAAGGGATATTGCTATTTTTTTTTCATTCGGAGCCGTCGTTTGATGATTTCGTGATCGGTTTCCTTTTGATCCTCAAAGATCTAAAAAAAAATGAAAAAAATGAAAATGTTTTCTAACCAATCAGGTACGCAGATACTACTTGGTCAAAGTGTGAGAATCGGATCAAATGCTTTCTCGGAATAATAAAGAAGAAGCAGCTAAACCTCCCAGGTTCACAAGAGCTTTCAGGTTAGAGAGGCCAGTGATCAAGTAACTTTGGTTCCCAAATAACTGCATGATGATGGCCTCAATATCTGATATATTTATTCATAGGGGAGATTGGTGATGGTTTCAAAATCCTGAGCTGCCCTAGTTCAGATGTAAAGTAAAGAAATAATCCAGTGTTCAGTACTTGTCCAACTAGAAGCCAAAGGATGTGGGAAAGCCATTACTATTTTAGAACATAACCTCTTGAGTCTGGTTAGCAATCTGAATTCATGATTCTTAGATGAGTAACAACAGACCTTGAAGTGATTTAAAAAATGGTTTTAGCACCAAATGCTAAGCAATCATGTATTTTGGTTTTTTGCTAAGAATATTGTTAGATTATGCTTTCTGACTCTCAATATTATCCAAAAGGATAAAAGATTCCCACTTGGTCAAGGAAATAAAATTATATGCCTCAAAATTCTCACCATCTTATTATTTTTACGTAATGTGTATACTTTTATTTATTAGTGTATGATGGTGTTCCCCCCATTAAGCAAGTGACTTGACCTATGGTTTAGCATGTGTAAATGCAATCATTACGGTTTTGAGTTATATGTAGACTAGGTTAGGACTTGTTTCAACAAAACATAGTTAAAGATTGAGATAACTGAAATGGCGTGAAACATTAACCAGTGATTTAATTAGGTGGTTATTATGTTTCGTTTGTACCTTGAACAAACCAGAAACATATGTGACCTCCTCCAGCACAACTATAAGACGTATCTGGATATTGGGATCAATAAAGCTTCTAAACCAAGATAATAAAGTATCACTAATCTCATCTAAAGGTAATAAAAACAAGCTGAATCCAAATACAGGTAATCAACTTTGCTTGCTCTTCTCAGCTTTATTTATGATTAAGCTGTTTACTTTTAATTTGGATATAATGCTGCATTTCTGGTTGATCCATATCAGATTTTGATTTTGTGTTAATCTTGCAGTTGAGAAGTGGGGCAGGACATAAGCTTAAGGCATATTGAATAACTAATATATAATCAATACATCTTATTCAAGCCAAAATAACGACAGTCATCAGCTTCAAGGCAGAAGCGGGAAATGGTGATTTTGCTGAAATCCAATAGTTGAGGATAAAGATTAAGCCTCTCAACTTATGCATATTTACTTTGGACAAACCCACTGGACTGTACAGACTTCAATTAAGTAGAAAGATATGAGATTAAAATAAAGAGAGGGGGGCGGAGTTAAGGAGAACAGACATGGAATGCAATAGGAAATGCATCTATGTCAGTTAAATTCCCAGAAGATCGGCCAAATAATGGAAAAATAAAAAAATATAGAATACCATATTCTATAATATCTATCCGTCACCTATTTCTCTGCCCTTCTTTCAGAGAAGCCTATAAAATTGATTTACTATACAGGTAGTCCTCGACTTACAACAGTTCATTTAGTGACTGTTCAAAGTTACAACGGCCCTGAAAAAAGTGACTTATGACTATTTTTCACACTTAACGACTGTTGCAGCATCCCCATGGTTATGTGATCAAAATTCAGATGCTTGGCAACTGACTCACATTTATGACGGTTGCGGTGTCCCAAGGTCACGTGATCCCCTTTTGAGACCTTCCGACGAGCAAAATCAATGGGGAAGCCAGATTCACTTAACAACAACTGGGTTACTATCTGAACAAAGGCAGTGATTTACTTCAGAACAGTGGCAAAATAGATTGTAAGGTGGGGCAAACTTCACTTAGCAACTGTCTCGCTTAGCAACAGAAATTTTGGGCTCAATTGTGGTCGTACGTTGAGGACTACCTGGTAGTACAAAACCCTAAAGCTTATCCCCCTTGTCAAACAAAAACATGGAAAATCCTGCCATTGCCCTCATCTTAGACCTAACCTTATATCTTCTGAGCATCATGAACGTTTTTTAAAACATCTGTTTTTTATAACATCTTTTCTATAACATCTGTTCCTCTCCACCACCACCACCCCCAAAATTAAGTATAGTTTCCAGCTTTCAAAAGGCTGTACACTCTGAATTGGTCAAAATGCTTTGTGGAATCACTTACTACAGGCCCAGAAAATTCAACGGGAGCAGAAATATTGGTTGAGTGCAGCTTCCTCTTAGCTTTCTTGGGTTTGTCATCATTTTTCTTAACAGTTTCCTCATCAGTAGATTTGGGAGATTTCATTGTTGCCATCAGCTTCTTTGCTGGAAAGGGAATAGGAGGAAACTTTTTTTTAAAAAATTCAAACAGTCCAATTCTATCTTATTATTTGCTCTATTTGTATCTAGACAAGGGGGGGTGTTTCAAATTGCATTCTGTGAAACTCTAATACTGCATAAGAAGTACATGGAGTTCTCTGAGAGACCCTGATTTGGACCATCAATGAATCAAAAAGTTTAAAGATTAATCTTTCTCAATTAGACCTCTTCCTTTCTTCTCCTGGAAGCCGTCTTTAAAAGTCCTGATCCATACAACTGAAATTCATTCAACAAAGAGGAAAATCTTGAAAGCAATGTTTTGGAACAATGTTTTTCAACCTTGGCAACTTTATGACAGGTGGATTTCCCCTCCCAGAATTCCCCAGCCAAGGGAGGGAGGGAGAGAGATGTGGAGGGAGAGAGAGAGGGGACAAATTGCAAACACTTGGTGTGTGTACTCTGCCCCTCAATTTTATGTTGAGCATTACTGGTTCACTCTCACCCAACTGCATTTTCTGCTTTCCTTATGCTTATCTTTATAAATAAGTG
The DNA here is from genome assembly GCA_032467955.1 of Pseudoxenodon macrops. Lineage (NCBI taxonomy): Eukaryota > Metazoa > Chordata > Lepidosauria > Squamata > Pseudoxenodontidae > Pseudoxenodon > Pseudoxenodon macrops. Next base: position 447,627 of record JANHFT010001860.1, on the reverse strand, counting down.
CATGCACATTCCATTATGTACATGCAGTCCAGCACATTTTCTTTAATATGCTGTTTATTCTCCGACTCATTTTATCCTAAGCAATGTATGACACAAACAAACACAAAGACTTTGGTGACTTTCTAGCAGTCATGTCCAAGCGAGAATTTGAAATGGGATCTTCCTTGTTTTAGTTCAACCATTTATCACGCCATATTTTTAAGGCTTACAGAAGCTCCTAAGAGGCATGCAAAGATTCTGGATTTCAAAGCTCAAAACAGACCCTTTCTCTCAAAGAAATCTCAAACCTTCTGGAAGAGTCTAAAGTCAAAATGACACTGTTTTGAATTCAAAATAGGGCTGGCTTTGACACTTCCAGAATTGTCAAGGCAGCATTGGAAGGTTTCCAGCAATTTTGGAACAGCTGATTCAAACTCAAAAGAGAGCAGGTTGAACTTGCAATACTTTACAATCTGCTAGAGGCAATCGTTTCAGGAAAGGGAAGCTTTCCATTTAAAGACCTCTCTCTAAATGAGGTGAGGCTGAAACTCATTAAATTACAGTTTCAATGTCCCTCCAGCAAAGTATTACAAGCAAGTACCGGTAAAAAAATAAAAAACCTCAAGAACACAAAAAGTGATGCCCAAAATGGATTTCTTATGCTCTGTAGTTTAAATACCAACTGTCCCTTTTAAAACATGCAGCGTTCCAGATGGAACAACAGAAATATCTCCTAACTGTCTGACATTAATAGAACAGGCTTCTTTGTTTTGCTGCTTACCTTTTGTTTGTAGGATTGTAGGGGAATTCTGCAAGAGGTTGCCAAATTTGTATAGGGGGGATGCTGTGGATTGTATATTTGGTGTATGTTTATTTCTTAAGGAATAATTCTTTCTGAGAGTGGCGTTAGGAGCAGTAGTCTAAAGCAATAGAAAACATAAAAACAGATATTTGGGGGGGAAATTATTTAGGAACTAAAGACATTTGCTAAATTATATTGTCTTTTATAAAAAAGTATACCTACATGAGATTATGACCATGTTTTGAACCTTAGATATTGAACTTAGTCCTCACACATATTTCCAATATCTTATACATCTCTACTCAAAAGAATTGGGAGTTCATTTCTGTAGTCCTTCTCTTATTCCTTAGTAGCTCTACGTTGCCTAGGCCAGGGCTCACCTACCTGGGCAACTTTACGACTTGTGGGCTTCAACTCCCAGAATTCTTTGCCGGCTGAGGAATTCTGAGAGTTGAAGTCCACAAGTCTTAAAGTTGCGATAGAGGATCGGGTTGTGCCTCCCAAATGGGTAATGTTATTAAACGCAGGATGCGAGAAAAATCTGCCTGTGTGGTCGCTAAGAATGGAAAATCACTTAATGGCACGCCAATCAATCGATTTGGAGCACATTTCGTTTACAGGTTTCCGGCAGTTCATTTAACCAGCAGTCCTCTGGGCCCATCAGCCTTTTAAAAGTGATTGTGAACCAAGGAAAAGCTTCAAGGGGCAGCCCTTTGAATCCACCCCCACCCCACCCCCAATATGATCCTTCTCCGTATATTGAGATTGCAAGTCCCTGAATTCTCTTCTAGCATGGTTATAAATTATTTTATTCGTTTTGGAAGTACGCAAGATTTGCTTTTGCTACAAGAGGGGAATTCTTCAGAAATGAATCTAAAGGATATCACTTTTATCTTTGAAATGTCGGAGTCAAATTAGCAGCCCAGTTTTGGATAATGTATCTGCTCCCAATTGCCTGGACAATAGCTTACAAGAGAATGAATAATGCCAAATAGGAAAAATAATAATTGTTCTGCTTTTATTACCAACAAGAAGTTACTTTTTAAACTTTATTTTATTGAATATAGAATGCATTTTTATGAGCACTTTTCAACTTTCTGCGCCCAGCAGCTTCCATCCGAATTCTTGCAACCTGGTTCTTAATTGTTGTCAGAAGTATTGGCCACGTGTTTCAGACAGGGACACACTGCGCATGCGTCAGCGTGGTCTCTCCTTCCGTTAAGCGAACCGGCCAAACTTCCGGTCAAAGGAAGAGAGAGAGGCGGCTGCCTGTTTTTGTGAGGTCTTCCCGTATGTTTACGCTCCTTCGGTTCCCGTGATGAAGATCACCCGGCAAAAGCATGCCAAGAAGAACATGGGCTTCTACAAGTACAATTTTGGTTTCCGGGAGCCTTTCCAGGTGCTGCTGGACGGCACCTTCTGCCAGGCTGCGCTGCGCAACAAGATCCAGATACGGGAGCAGTTGCCGGGTTACCTGGCCGGAGCCACGCAACTCTGCACGACGCGGTGAGGAAAGTGGGGGGGGGGGAATTGAGGGGAAACGCGCCTCGATTGGCTGCGAGGGACGAGTGACAGGAGCGCGAGACGCTCTGCGAAACCGCGCATGCGCGCTGTTCTTGGGTGGGTGGCCAGTCGGCCGGCTGGCTGGCAGGACCGCGCGAGGTCTTCCAAGCAGCGTGGCCTGGGATTGGCTGAGGGGAGAGATCCGCGCGACGGGGGCGGTACGATGGTTGCCGACCAACGGTTAATGATGCCGGGGCCACTCGCAGAAGTCCCTGCCAGGTGGCGAAAGAAAGGAGGGCAGGGACAGGAGGCTGGTTTGGATCAGTTTAGGGCCACAATGGAGCCCAACATGTCTGTGACTAAGTGAGAAATCGGTTCAGTGAGTTTTGCCCCGTTTTACGACTTCTTTTGCCACGTTTGTTAAGGGAATCACTGCAAGTTGTTAAATTAGTAACAGGCCTGTAATGTGGATCTGGTTTCCCCAATGACTGCTTGTCAGAAGGTTGCAAAAAAGGGATAGTATAGCCTTTATTGTCAATTGTACATCATGTATAGAACGAAATTGGATCGCTGCAAGCGTCATTAAATATGAGTCCATTGTCAAGCATCCTAATGTAAGTCACAAGACCGCGGGGATGCCACAACGGTCTTTATGTGTGAAAAACGGTCCTAAGTCCCTTTTTTCAGCACCGTTATAACTTTGAACGGTCACTAAACAAACTTGTAAGTTGAGGACTACCTGCATATACCCATGGGGCTTCGATTAATAGACTTAGAATAACAGCCCTACATGATCTCAAGGGTTTTAAATCTAGAGAAGACTCTTGCTTGGGGAGTTCTAGATTCAGATTGGCAAACCAGTGACCAAATGTCACCTCAGCTGCTTCCTCGGCTAAAGCTATTTTGCCAGACTGCTTGTTAAGGTTCTAACAATACTTGAAAGTGTAGTGTAAATTAACTTGCTTAGGGTTGCCAAAGTAATGTACAGGTAGTCCTTGACTTAGTTCATTTAGTTACCATTCAAAGTTATAACAGCGCTGAAAAAAGTGACATGATTATTTTTCACAGTTCCGAGCCTTGTAGCATCCTCATGCTCATGTGATCAAAATTCAGAGGCTTGGCAACTGGTTCATACTTACGACCATTGTTGTCTCCCAAAGTCATGCAATCCCCTTTTGTAACCTTCTGACAAGCAAAATCAATGGGGAAGCCAGATTCACTCAACAACCGGGTTACTAACAACTGTGGCAAGCAAGGTCATAACATGGGAGCAAAAGTCACTTAATAAATGTCTCACTTAACAACAGAAATTTGGGGTAAATTGTGGTCGTAAATCAAGAACTACCTGCAAAGGAGAAGAATAATTGGACAGGAGGAGAAATCAGGTGGAAAAGGAGATTATATTAATTTTCTTGGCATCCATGTTGGAAACTAGAGTAAAAAAAGGTTCTTTGGCCTGCATTTACATGAAATTACTTTTTCCAGTGCCTGAAAAAATGATTTTCACTTACAATATTTTTCAAACAAACCTTTATTTTCAAAAACCTATGCTAGGAATAATATAAAATGGATAACATATTTCCCATAGAAATGTATGGTGACTTGTCATCTACTAACTACAGTGATCATAGATTTGAAGGGAATGCTTTGAAGCCAGTTGCTAAAATCAGGAAATAAAAATAATCTAATTCTAGGCTATTAAATTTGTTGGTAGATGAGGGGGAAAAAGAAGCAGCCAATATACAAGGTCATAGTACTGAAATTTTGAATGACTATTGTGAAAAATTCCCAAGACACTCAAAAAACCCAGACAATATTTCATTTTAAAGCTTTGTCTGCCTATTCTTTTAGTAGGTGTTTGGTAACCAGAATGTTAAAGAACAGAGTATAGATGTTAATAGCAAAGTTGCCTATGTTAGGGACAAGTGTCAAGCAAGCATGTGGAAGCAGTATCAGGATGCAAGTTGTGCGAAACAGTGGGACTTGCCTCTTGATGCTCCTTCATCTTTTTGTCTGTTTTGACACCTACCTACCCGCACCATCACATGGAAGTCTCTGGTCAATTATCTCTTACTGTTCCATCCTACTTTGTGAAGCATACTGGGAGGGGGTGATATTTTGAATGTTTTTATTGAATATACCAGTAATGGCTAACCTTTTTACCGTCACGTGCCAAAAGCGGGGGGAGCATGGAGGGATCACGCACGCATGTGTCCACGCCCATAATGCAATGCCCTCCCCCCCGTGCATGTGTGCACAACCACCACCCTGTGCTTCCACCACCACCACCACCACCCTCTGCAGTTGCACACAGGCCTCATTGAAGCCTCCGGACTTCCGGTTGAAGCCTGTGGAGGGTGAAAATGGCCTCCCCCTGTCCTCTAGAAGGCTGAAAATCAGCTGACTAGCACACGCATGCGTGCTGGAGCTGACCTAGGGCAACACCTCGCGTGCCCTCAGACATGGCTTGGTATGTCACCTGTTGCACATGTGCCGTAGGTTCGCCATCACGGGCATATACAGTATCCCACCATTTAGGGGCTCAAGGTGATGTACAAATACTCCCTGCTCCCATTTTCCCTAGAGCAAAATGCTTTGTTCTTACAACAACAATCCTGTGAGATACTTTGGGCTGAAAGAGGGTGACTGGCTCAAGGTCACACAGTGATCAGTGGATAGTATCATATGTTACTATGTTACATACTATATAACACATTGATTTCATATCAATTACTTGATGTCCGTTGAACTTGAGCAACTTGTAAATTCAAGTTATAAAATGTTCCTTGATACATGTTCTTTATTTAAATATTTACATGCTATTCATCTTAAATCAAACTCTAGGTAGTTCAAAAAACATTTATAAACAATAAAAGAAAACCAGTCAGACCAAAAACAGATGAAATAAATCACATTATGAAATTATTTCCCGGGAATATATTTAACTTCCTCCATATATATTTTAAGAAATTTCATTCCATCTTAAAGTATAAGAAATAGAGGCAGTCATTGCTTAGCAATCACTTGTTCAACAACCATTCCAAGTTACAATGATGCTGAACAAGATTTATGGCATCCCCACAATCATGTGATCATGATTTGGATGTTTATCTGGAATTAGTTGCATTCCACTTTAATTCCAAAAAGGCATTGGCCCCTGCCATTTATGAGCAGATTTGCTTATAGATGTAGACTTTTGATATAATTAGGCTTCTTGTTAAAAATACAAAATAAAGTTTTGTGCTTCTTTTTCTTACCATATTTCCCTTTCAGATGTGTGTTAAAAGAATTGGAATGCTTGGGGAAAAAGTTGTATGGTGCAAAACTAATTGCACAGAGATTTCAACTTCGCAATTGCTCTCATTTAAAAAATCCAGTGAGTGGTTCAGACTGCCTATTGTCCATGGTTAAGGATGGTAATCCACACCATTATTTCATAGCTACACAGGTACATTTATTTCACTTGAACATATTTGAATAAAATGTCTTACCTGTGACCTGTACTAAAAATATTCATTCATTTTTCTTCTACATAATCTTGAATAACTGTGTCATTAGACTTTGTTCTGATTTCAAGAAAATTTTCCTCTTGCTGCAGTGAATTCACTACTTCCCAACTACTTACCGTAATCTTTAATTGTTAAGTTAATTTGCTGTCCTACTTGTGTTACATTTACATAGTGATAGCTCTTTTACAGCTGTTACACTTATAATATTAGATTAATTATATTTCAAAAAGTTTAATTACATTTTAGCAAATCATGGGCTGAGGGAATATAATTACAGTTTTTGTTTTGTTTTTTTCTGTGAAGTGTATTGTGTAGTCTGCACTCACCTGCATTTTGTAACAGGCACTTTTTGTTTTGTGTTTTACTTTTTAAAAAAATAGGACCAGCACCTGGCCACAAAAATAAAGAAAAGGCCTGGAATCCCTTTGCTATTTATAATTCAGAATACAATGGTTCTGGACAAGCCTTCTGCCAAATCTTTGGCTTCAATACAAGCAATGCACACAAGCCAACTTATTCCGGAGCACCATAAGCAGACCATTACATTTCTGAAAGAGAAAGAAGGTCTTGTGAAAACTTCAGAACCCAAAAAAAGAAAGCGGAAAAGGGCTGCTGGTCCAAACCCTCTCAGCTGTCTGAAGAAAAAGAGAAAAACTGAAGAGCCCCAACAGTCTTCCACATCGAAGAAAAAGGGGAAACGGAAACGTAGTAAAAAGAAAACAGACACTATGACTGCAGCTGTCCAAGATATAAAAGCATAAGATTATTCTTAATAGTTGATGTGCAATTCCATTTTGCGGACTTTGGATATGTAGTTAATGCTGTTTGAAAAATAAATCATACTTTCTTTTCTAAAAAAAATATAGTTTACCATGTATGTCATGTTGGTACCATAGGTGAAAAGAACTCTTTGCATTTTTTTTAACATCTCATTTCAAAGAAATTGTGCACATCTTTTGAAGTGGCAGCTGAAATATATATCTAAGAACAAACTTTATAGTGTCTTTAACAGTGATGGCGAACCTATGGCACACATGCCACAGGTGGCACGCAGAGCCATTTCTGCGGGCACGCAAGGCGCCCTGTAAAAAACCCGACCCTACGGGCAAACCGGAAGTTACTTCCAGTTTGCTCGTAGGGACGGTTTTCGTCCTCCGGAGGCTTCAGGAGGGTTCCCTGAAGCCCCCGGAGTGTTTAAAACGGCCCAGCAGGCAAATCGGAGTCACTTTTGGGTTGCGTGTTGGGTCGTTTTTTA
>JANHFT010001860.1:394873-406871 GCA_032467955.1 Pseudoxenodon macrops | reverse complement strand
CCAGATGAATACCTGGTAGGCAGATTTCCCCCCCTATTTTCCTCCCAAAAAACTAGGGTGCGTCTTATACTCAGGTGTGTCTTATACTCCAAAAAATACGGTACTTTTATTCACACTGAGGTCCAAACTATCTCCAGGTTCTGAGATATTACCACCATTGTGGAAATGTTATATTTTTGAGTCTTTTATTTCGTTAGATTTCTTGCATTTTATTTTTGCTATTGTAGCTTTAAGAACAGCCTCATATTTTTGTATGTACTATACACTTGTCAAAACTGGTTTAAGGGCCTATAGCTTGACAGGTATTATTAATCTTTTGTTTAACGTTATCCTTATTTATTACTAATAGCTACCTTTTCTTACTGCTGAAGCCCATCAGCATGTCCCCCTGTTGTCATATTTAATAACCTCTTTTGTTTGCATTGGCCATTTAACTTCAGATTTATCTATGCACAAGAAATGTATTGTACTTACAATGTTGCAATAAGAAGTATACAACAAGATAAGAGAGACATATAAGAGAAACATGCCTGTGTTGGGCTGCTGCCAATTCCAGGATTTTAAAACAAAATGTCATTTCCTTTTGCTCTGCCTGCATTGCCGCTAATTTCTTAATTTGTCCATGGGCCTAACTACAAAATATTGCTTTGTTTGATGTAAGCAATCCCTGTGTAGCATAGTCTTTGTTCTGGATAGTTGGCTTGAAAGGATCTAAAGACTTTTTTTTAGATATAGAGGTCTATTGCTATGAAATGTGGTTATTCCATTTAGATAATTGGATGAATAAATTATTTTGTGATGCGTTCTTCTTTCTCTTCTGCCAGAAACCAGTATGCAAAATCTGCCAAGGAACCCCTGTGGTGAAATCTTCCCAGCACCTCTTCTTGGATCTACCCAAGGTGAGCCTCTTGTTCTTCTCCTGTCTTTAGAAGGCAGCATTCTGTGATTCTTTGAATTAGCATGTATGGCAGTGATAAGTTGTTAATAAACGTAGATTGAATCCAGATCAGACAGAGGCGTTCTTCTACAGAACAAGTAAATGAACTTATTACTAAGACCAAATATGTCCAACACACTGGACTCTTAAATGTGCTTTCTTGCAAGAGATGCTCTGGTTAGCATGAGAGATGTGGCCAGTTGTCACATTGCTGAAACAGTAGGGCTGAAATCTTTAGCTGGATTCATTCAAACATTTGTTCATTCAATATACAGGCATTTTGAAAAATATATACAATGTACATATGATGATGATACGTACAATAAAAGGTGTGTTGGAAAAATGAATAGTGGCTTCTAAGTCAGTATTCCATATAAGAAACTGAAGAGAAGTAGCTGAAATAGTTACTAATTACTTGTATGACCTTTTGGAAGATGTAGCAGTACTGTATTTCGTTTTTGGATCCAATTTTGTTTTTTCTGTAATATCAATTTCTAGTTTGTTTTGCATTGTTTTGCATTGGGGGACAAAATGGATATCTCAAGCCTCAAACGGATGTCTCAATGTTTTCGACTTTGACAACTATGAAAAATCAACCCTATATTTGGGGGATTTTAAAGGGTAAAGGAACAAAAAAGAATAAAATTTTTCTGTCCTATCTGCAAGTATACTTTCTGATACATTTTTAATATACCTTCTGAGTATACTGTATACTGACTATACTATATTTGCCACAACTGAGCATGTAATGTTTTTTATTTATAAGGGTATGTTTATCTTTAAATACTATTTTTTATTTTAATTTTACTTATTACTCTGGATAGTATATAAGCTTTAAAAGTACAAAAGAGAAAATGTTAAAATTGATTTAAGCAGAGATATGATATTATTTGCCTAAAACTGGTATCGTCATGGCAAGTGCTTCACCCTGAAATATCACAGCCAGAAATCCTGTTTATTTTTTCTAACCTCTCAACAACTAGTTAGAAGAGAGTCTGGAGAAATGGTTGGCTGTGTCCCAGTCCAGTGGGGATTGGACCCCCAACTCAAGATACATCGCCCGCTCCTGGATCCGGGATGGCCTCAAACCACGTTGCATCACTCGTGACTTGAAGTGGGGCACACCTGTTCCACTTGATGGCTTCCGTGAGAAGGTGAGGAATGGGACAGAGAGAGACATTTTTTGGGTGATTGAATGTCACACTGTTAGACATAAAATGTGAATAGCTCGAAAAAAACGTTCACACAAGCCCTATCTAGCAAACCAGTAGTTACAGTATGTAAATTATAGTCTAGAGAATTGAAGGGTCTGTATAGAACATCTATTTTGAAGTAAGAACAACAATCTCTGTGTGAGCAATAATACCAAAATGTGAATTAATTGTACGTACCCAAAAGAAAGAAAAGGGGGCACCCCCCCAGTCATTACCTTTAAGTTGGAGGTGGGATGGTGCATTGTCTTATTTTTCTTTCAAAGTAGAGGCATATGTTATTGAAAGGGAGAACTAGCTTCTGCCTCACTGAGAATGCAGAGTCTAGAAAAACACTTGTGAGGTCCGTGGGTGAAGAGGCACCTCTGTCCCTAGACCCTATAAGTGTATATGCCCTTACCAACAACTGCAGAGGCTCTGCAACATTTGTCCTGCACTTTGCCAGCCAAATGAAGCTTTGGAGGGGTTGGCCCATCCCTCCAACGCTCCATTTAGACCTCCCGGTACTTTGCCTGCCAAAACGAAGCTCCATTTAGGCCTGCATAGTTCTCACCCAGCACTGCGCAGGCCAAAATGGAGGTTCGGAAGGGTGGGCCTGCCCCTCCGATGCTCCATTTTGGCCTGCAAAGTGCCAGATGAGGCCTGCGCAAGCCTAAATGGAGCTGCAGAGGAACGTGTGTGGCTGTGAGGCTGGAGAGGAGACAGCTTGCTAAATCGTCGCACTGTAAATGACCTGGCATGCTAGATGGGTGGAAGGGAAAGCAATTCTGGTGAACATGAGGTATTTCAGTGGGTCGTGGAGGCCTTGGGTGGTCTTAATCAAGTGGCCTGTTCCATCACTTAGCCCCCCCCCCCATGGCCTTTCCCACTCTGAAATACCTCATATGCACTTAACAAACCACACATTCAATTAGCGAATGTGTGGGCGAAAGGACGGAGTGTTCCCATTCAAGGTATGAGATTCACCCCCACGAATCCTTGGGTTACGAATGGAATGAGCAGGCTCCATTACATTTGTAACTCGAGGACTACCTGTAATTAATGGCCAGGAGATGTGCAAGTGGTACAGTATGAAGCCTAAATCTCAACTGATTATGCAGATAATTTCTTTTTCTTTTCTCTGTGGGTCTATTTCTACGTGTAACCTCTTCCCTACTTTTAATAGGTATTCTATGTTTGGTTTGATGCTCCAATTGGCTATCTGTCCATCACAGCTAATTACACTGACAAGTGGGAGAAATGGTGGAAGAACCCAGAACAGGTGGGCTAATCCAGTCACTTCCTTCTGAAAGCTGATTCCTTTCTTTATCTCATAATATATATTTATATGTATAATACTATAAATAGATCTTTACTATAGTTATACTACTTTTTTATTTATAATATGAAAGAATACATCGTTATGAAATTTTCTGTATTCATTTATATATCTCTGTCATATGTATAATATAAATAGATTTGTGGCAAGGAAATAGGCAAATCTTCCATCATTCCAATTCATAAGCTCTTCTGAGTATTAAACACACTCACTACTTAAGAACCAAAATTCTTCTTAAGTTCTTCAATTCACCCTAGCAAATTTCATGAGATTATTATGACTTTAGGAAGTCTGTAGCTCTGATTGTTGTAAGACATTTTTTTTTTTAATTAATCATGATAATATGCTGTCACAATCATTAGTCATTTGAGTCTACACAGGATGAGAGGGAGTTATCAGAAGGTTGAGGTAGAAGTGTGCCTCATAGCAATAGCACTTAGACATACATACCACTTTACAGTGCTTTACAGTCCTCTCTAAGTGGTTTACAGCGTCAGCCAATTGCCCCCAACAATCTGGGTCCCCATTTTACCCACCTCGGAAGGATGGAAGACTGAGTCAATCTTGAGCCTGGTGAGATTTGAACTGCCAAATTGCAGGCAGCTGGCAGGCAGTAGAGGTAGCCTGCAGTACTGCACTCTAACCACTGTGGCTCTTACGCCATGTTTTCACTCTTCCTTCTTTTGCTTCAGATTCAGCTTTATAACTTCATGGCCAAGGATAATGTTCCCTTCCACAGTGTTGTGTTTCCTTGCTCATTGCTGGGCACTGGTGATAATTATACTCTGGTCAACCATCTAATTGCAACAGGTAATTTCTGTGGGGAGAGAATTAACCACAAGCCTCATTTTTCATTCCTGGCTTCTACTCTTGTTGGGTTCCTTAGAACCAAAAGTTGACCAGTTGCATTCCCTTTCTTCAACAGAGGAACCCTGATGGAGTTCCTAACTTCGCCCTCTTTTTTTTTTTTCCCCTGTAGAATATTTGAACTATGAGGATGGCAAATTCTCCAAAAGCCGTGGTGTGGGAGTTTTTGGCGATATGGCCAAGGACACAGGCATTCCTGCAGACATCTGGCGCTTTTACCTGCTCTACCTGCGGCCAGAGAGCCAAGACAGTGCCTTCTCTTGGAATGATCTCATGATCAAAAACAACTCTGAGCTGCTGAACACCCTCGGCAATTTTATCAATAGGTAAATCTGGGCAAGAGAAGAACGGATCCATAAGTGTGAATTCAATACAACAATGTGGTAGCTTTGCTTTGGGCACAGGGTGAGCTTAAAGAGCAGTATTTTAAAAAATCAGATTCAGGCAAACTACTTACTAGCTAACTGCAGAGGCCAGCCTAGAGTTAGAATGAGGAGTGAAACAGCACAATAGGAAGAAGGGTTGAAATTGAAAAGGCCCTGTGCATGTGTATGAGGATTATTTTTTCCATCCTTTTACTGTGTCTTCAGTAACTTTTTCGGGGTCATTTCATACCTTGTGTGCAATGACCCATGTGGTTCTCTTAATTCTGAAGAACATCAACATCACACATAGATTGGACAGAAATTTATGTCGGTCAATAAAACGAATAACACAAAACCATCCCCTAGCAAGAAGACATATTTGTGGGCAAAGTTGTATTGTGTGATAGTTCGATGTTAATGTATGAGATTGTTGAAATCTCAGAAGATGTAGTGTCGTTATAAAATTTAGGGCATTCTTTAAACATTTTAAGAGACAATTTTGCAAAACAGCAATCGTTGTCCCAAAGGTGCTTTTTCAAGAGGCAACTGGATTTTCTATGAAGATGTTTCTCTTCAACTAAAGTCAGTCAGCGCTGAAGAAGTTTCTTGGACTAGAAGTGAAATGTCTTCAAAGGAAAACCGGAAAGTCCAGTTGTCTCTTGAAAAATCACCTTTGGGACAACCAGGACCTGGATGACTGAGAATCTCCATAGACATTCAGCAATTATTGTGTTACTCATAGGAGTTATATTTAGATATCGTTGTTTGTCTAAGCTTAATGTATTGTGGATGAAATGGAGAAATTAAGACTCAAATAGCCAATCCCAAAGAGGAAAAAGAAAACGTACTTTGGCTAGTGCAAGAATTTACTAGGTGGAGGCACTGGAAAAAAAGGAAATGGGGGGGAGGGAGGAGGAAGCACTTTGCTTTGGAGTTCCATACTACTTCTCTGTTTATAGTAAATATCTTTTCTGGGGTTTTCTGGAGTAAGAGATTCAGATGTACCAGAACAGACCCATAGCTGTGACCTACAGAATATGGGTTAGGCAAAGTGTCAAGTAACCAATGGATTAAGTTATCCATGTGTAGACATCTTTCATTATTGGACTGTCCAGGAGTTGCCCAGATGGGTAGACTCTGATAGTTGGAAATAATAGATGAGGATGAATCTAACTTTCTGTAAACTTTTAATGTACCAAACTTTAATGTATCGTCTTAGTTCATTCCCTTGTCTTTGTTTCCTTTTTCAGAGCAGGGACTTTTGTGTGCAAATTCTTTGGGGGTTGTGTCCCTACAATGAACCTAACCCAGGATGACAAACGCTTGTTGGCTCACATCACTTTGGAGCTGCGGCAATACAACCAGTTGTTGGAGAAGGTCAAGTACGTCCTGGAAATCTAGCATCTGCCAGTAACTCTAGGAGCTGTGTAATCTGGAGCTTAGAAAAAAAAACTTTCCTGAAAGATATGCATGAATAACTGCAGTGGTAGAAGTTCTAAGAAAAATTGAAGACTCGTTCCTATGCTCTCTGTTTGTGGGAAATCATCTGAGCTATAGATTGTTCCAGATTGGCTCTGGATGTGTGAAGAAGCAACACCTGAATATCTAAATGTTTGTGGATGCTGGTTTCATAATCTTGAAAACTTTCAGATAAGATTACAATTAATTTGCATATTATTTGTTTACCTGCCCAGAAATGTCCAAGACAACATGTTCTAAGTGGCTTCTTGAGAATTTGAAAGAAGCCCAACAGATTTTACTGGAAGGTTCCCTGCATGTTTGCATGGGGCAGCTGCTCAGTTTTGCCAATTATTTCTCAGCAGCAGTGAGTAAACTGCCATTTTCTTGCTTACCTCTGCAACAACTTATCTCTTATTTTTTTCTCTCTCATAGGATTCGTGATGCCTTACGCAGCATCTTGAATATTGCTCGCCATGGAAACCAATACCTTCAGGTCAATGAGCCCTGGAAATGCATCAAAGGCAGTGATGCAGATAAGTGAGTGTCTGATCCTGGGCAAATGCTATTTTGTGATGGTTTGCTTCAAGCAGAACCAACTAAGGGAATTCTCCCAAGCTTATTTGAATTAAGTTAGTTGTTTGGGGAAGAAAAATGCATTGGCTTCTCTGCCTTTATTCTTGTGAGCTCAGTTTTATTTTCAGATATCTATTTAAATATATTTTTATTTTTATTTGTGTCCTACCTGATTATTTTTACAAATAATTCAAGGCAACAAACATATTCAACATACTTTCCTCCTCCTAATTTCCACACAACAATAACAACAGAGAGAGCGACTGTCCCAAGATCATCCACCGAGGTTTCATGGCTAAGGACCAGACCAAACCTTCAGGGTTGCCTATTGGTTGTTGCATCCTTTTCTTGGCTTTGCTGTTTTTTTTTACTTCTTAGAGATTTTTTTCCCCTTCTTCCTAGAAAACGGGCAAGCACCGTGATAGGAGTGGCTATAAACATTGCAAGCTTGCTATCAGTTGTGTTGCAACCTTACATGCCCAATGTGAGCACTGCAATCCAGGACCAGCTGTGCATTGCATCCAGCTTTAATGTTGTGACCAATGACTTCGTCTGCACCTTGCCAGCTGGACATCAGATTGGCACGGTACGTGCTGTGGGATGGAAGTCATGTGGTAGGTGATGGAAGCAGTGCTAAGGACCAGTTCTTCGAAATACCTGGGGGGGAAAGGATAAATAATACCAGCTTAGATGCAGTCAGGATTCATGTAAAAATATTATGGAACGCTGACATCCAGGAGTGGACAAGGAAAAAGACAAGGACAAGGAGNNNGATAGATAGATAGATAGATAGATAGATAGATAGATAGATAGATAGATAGATAGATAGATAGATAGATAGACGACAGATATATAGATATCATTATACTTTTTCTCTTACAAGCTTGAGCTTCTTTCCTTTTACTGTTCCTAAAAACGGTTGATTTGGATCATGATGGAAAGAAATGAGGAAAAATGGCTTCTGTATATTCTAGGAAGCAAGCCACCAAGAAAACTTTAAAACTATTTGTATAAGTTAATTTCATGGTCTCGAAGTTTCTTCCATTGGTCAATGTGGCTATCAGGGTTCTCCAGAGTGATCAGTATTGAGCCCGAGGGCAAAGGAGACTATCAAAGGAGTATTTATTAAATTGTTTTCATATTTATTTATTTGTATCCTGCCTTTATTATTTCTACAAATAGCTCGAAGTGACGAACATATTCAACACACCTTCCTCCCCAAGATGACCACCACCCCCCAGGTTACCCAGCTGGCTTTCAGACCTAAGGTGGAATTTGAACTCAGTCTCCTGCTGTCTAGCCTGGTGCCTTAACCACTAGGCTGAGTTGGGGGTCATGAACATTCTGAAACCTTAAGAAGGGATTGAGGAGCTGAGGAGTTTGGAGATCCCTGATTTAAATCCACTCCCACCCCACCCAAGTCTTAGTGGTATTCAGTAATCTTTAATCTGGACAACTATGTGATACTGTGAAATATAATTTATATAAATTGTTTGATATTAATCTTAATAGTTTAATATTAAACAATAGCTTAACAGTTACACAGACAGAAGTGACACTATTGGGAACTTAAATTATGCCATGCTACCCATCCACCCTTTTGTACCTTTATTAGATACTGTCCACAGAATTCCAAACCTTTACATGCAACTATATGAATGAGGATACCGGATACAGCACTCAGATAATAAACCTATAGAATGCATATAGCCCTTTCTGTATGTAATCAGGCCACAAAGCAACCACCACCACCCCCTGATTTTTTATGTTCTTCTAAATTTCATTCCAGGTGACTCCTTTGTTCCAAAAGTTGGAGGCTGAACAAATTGAAAACTTGAGGAAACGCTTCAGTGGAGGACAGGTAAGAAATAGCGGAATGAACCGATTCATTCAGGCTTCTTTGGAAGCCTTTGACAGTGAGAGGAGACATCTCTACACCTCTTCTGAGGCTCCTTAAAATAGTTGGGATGCTTTTACTCTACCTCACAACTTTATGAGCCCGGAGATCAGTAGTCAGATGCCCCTGTTCTTGCTACGTCCCACATTCCGGCATCTCTGACCAAGAGAAAAGCAGATCTATCCATTTACGGTGTGCCTTCCACAGTCTTATGATGGGGAACCGGACATACAGCAAAGCCTCATTTGAATGAACTGGTTGGGGGAGGAGATGGCCAATCATCTGTCACAGATTGCATCATTTACACAATTGGTATCATTGTGTGATGACAACAACATAAGCAGAATTTGATCCTTCCCATTGAGGTCTGGATAGTTAGGTTTCACTGTATTGTAAAGTTAATGATATCAGTACACCTTCTTAAAAGTTAAAAGACCTCTTTTTTTTTTAATGGCAAAAACATATTTTAAAATACTTACAGGTGTTAGCTGTTGTTAATTTATTTCCCCCCAAATCTACATTCACATTTAGTCTTATGAATTTTAGATCCATAGTGATAATTTCATTACTCTTTTCTTTGCTGCAGAGAAAATGGTGGCCATTTCTTTGATCCTTTCATACTCTGAAAACATTTGGGGAAACGTACACTGAGATGTTCTTTAAAAGTATATGTTATTTTCAGAATGGTGGAAAAGAAATATTGCAATTTACTTTGCTAGCCAGTTCTCCTACTTTGACCCCTTATACTTTTCTGCATCTGTGGTGTAATTTTCCTATTGACAGTATTTTACACTGATGGTGTTGACTGGATTGCGATGGGCTCTGTGCCCTGAGTTACAGGTATTCCTCATGCTATGAATGTAGCCAATTACATTCGTAACCTGAGGATTTGTTGGAGTGAATCAAATGAACATGAAAACTCTCTGCTTTCGCCCAGACATTCGCTAATTGAATGCACAAGTCCTTAAGTGCACATGAGCTATCTCAGGATGGGGAAGGCCATGGGGGGGGGGGTTGCTACTGATGGAACAGTCCACCTGCTTAAGACCACCCAAGTCCTCCCAAGACCCACTGAGAATACTTCATGCTCCCCACAATTGCTTCCCTCCCACCATCCTACTGTGAGGTCACTTACCTTGTGGAGATCTAGCGAGCTGTCTCCTTTCCGGCCTCTGCCACACAAAATCATGTCGCCCAGAAGCTTCCAGTCTCCGTGCAAAACGTTTGCAAACTGACGGGATGCTTTGAAGCAGCGGGATTTTGCTGCCTCAAAGTGTCCTGTCGACTTGCAAATGTTTTGCACGGAGACTGGAAGCTTCTGGGCGCCGTGATCTCGCACGACTTCAGGCACCCATTCGCTTTAGCAGAGAATGGCGGCCTGAAGTCACGGCCCCCAGAACATTTATCTCTTTGCACAAAAAGCGTTTGCAAGCTGATCGTATGTTGGAAGCAAGATAAGTGAGTGGCACAACAGGATGGGAGAGGGGAAGCAATTGTGAGGAGTGAGCAGGGGGAATAGGCAGGTTGAATGTTGCAGTGCCTCTGCGGTCTTCTGTAAGGGTGAATGACAGCCGTGGTGGTGCAATATTCGTAATTTCAGGACCGTGTCGTAAATATTTGAGGGGATTAACGCGTAACTTTGAACGGTCATTAAATGAACTGTCGCAACTCAGGATATTAGTAAATCTCTCATATAGCTGTTGTGTCCTTCTCCTCCTCCTCCTCCTCCTCCTCCTCCTCCTCCTCTTTGTTGGGCAATCTGGTTTATATACTCTAGGTTGCTTGCAAAGAACTTACTCTGCTGTAGCATCTAACTATTCCTGCCTCTTTCTGGTCTTTCTCTGGTTCCCTTCTCCTGTTTTCCAGTCTGAAGACTTCCCACCGAAGCCAAAGGTAAAATTTGTTAACCGGATAGCATTTTGTGACATAGGGTCTAGGTACTCGGGGGGGGGGTCACCTGTCTCCCACAATATCTGCCTGGCCAACCTGATCTGGTTGGGCTGTGGCATGTTCCAGGTCCCTTCAGTTAAGCAACACCATCTATTGTAATCCTGGAAATGGACCTTCTCTGTAACAGCATCGAACGTCTGGGAAATGCAAATGGCCCCCTACCCTGCTGGTGTTTTGAAGGTCCTTCACCCAGGGCTTTGGTGTGAGGACGGCTGACGTTTCCTTTTAACCCAGGTTGTTTTCCTTTCCACCTACCCAGTTTGTCACCCTGTTATTTTTTTATCTTTTTGCTGTTTGTTCTTTTTCTTGTTTTAAAACGATTTATAAATTTCCCAGCATCACTGGGAACCAGGCAACATATAAATTTAATAAATTATTATTATTGGCTCTCGACAAGCATCCTTTAGATTCTAGACTTCCACCAGAGTCAAATCCTTGTATGAATTCCTGAAGTGCTAATATAACTTGAATCCTTCCTCCAAGAAGCATGTACCTATGGCTTATTAACCATGATTATCATTCCTTTGTAGCTTGTATTGCAAGTTCAACCCTCCTCCCCCCAAAAATGCTAAGATTGCTACAATCACACACCAGTCCTTTGTCTCTGCCTTTTACCTTAATATTGTGACACCACAGTATTCCTTTTATGGATTGTGCTTAACAAGCAGTGCATGCCCTCTTCCTCCATTTCCTGAAATTAGCTGTTTTGTAATACTTTTAGCATCTGGTGCTATTGTTTTCCCTTCTTGTCAATAAGCATAATCTGATTCGGAGATCATAAGAAGAATGGTGTGAGTAAGATATGTTAAAAAGTTGAGAGGTGTGGCTCATTTAATAATTTTTATCTTCTTTGGCTTCCAGCAAAAAGCAGCTGCAAATATCCAGAAAACATTGGGAGGGAAGGAACACCAGGAAGGAGATAAACGGGTAAGACTGGATTCTGAAATGTTGGGGATGAGGTTAGTAACAAGTGTAGTTATCCTTAAGGTCTAGGCTTCCCTATATAGCTTATTGGTGTGTTTTGCCTGTATAGGAGCACACTTAGGTACCACTTATTTCTAAGATAACAGAATATAATAATGGTGTAGGAGGTTGTGAGTGGATTGTGTTAATAAGCTTTTTTCTAGTTCCAGTATGGTGAATTTGCACAACATACTAATAAAAGGTCTGCTTCTTTGGACTGAGATGCCAATTGACTTGTAAATTTGTAGTTTATACATTAGCATGCTCTGGTTAAACAGGTATTCTGCAACTACCCTGTTCCCCTAATAAGCCCAATCAGGCTTTTGAGCACCTGTGTTAAAATATGCTGTCCCCCCGAAAATAAGCCCTCCCCAAAAAACAGCAGCCATGAGGTGACCACGCTCGCCGCCTCCTGCACCTCAAAAATAATAAGACCTCCCCAAAAATAAGGCCAAG
>JANHFT010001860.1:377363-392499 GCA_032467955.1 Pseudoxenodon macrops | reverse complement strand
TTAAAAGATATAAGGAAATGGAAACTGTGAAAGGAGAAAAATATTATTGTAAAAGAATTGTATCATGATATGTAAAACTTATATGTAAAGATGAAATGTGGAATCAGATGTATGGAAAATAAAAAACTTCATACCAAAGAAAAATTTAAAAAAAACAGTCCCAAATCTTCAGAAAATACATCCCAGAATCAGGAATCCAGTATTTAAAGATTCTGACTTGCCTCAAATTGTGCCGTGTATGTTTTGCGCTGTACATCCATGCTTCTAAATATGCATGAACAGTAGTGAAAAGCGTTTTGTCTGCCGGTTGCAACCAGCAATTTGAAGACTTCAGTCTGATCTTGCAATTGTGTTTGTGGATGAAGAGATGAATAGAGAGCTGCTATGGAAACCATTCTACAAATTGTTTAAGCACTACTTTCTCTCCCCCATACTTTCTCTAGATTTTCTTTTTACTTTTTACTTTTATGTCACTGCTCTTACTGGGTTTCCCAGCAGATTTCTGCTTTCAAAGAAAAAAGAAGCAAAAGTCAAAACTTTTCAGGAGGCTCTGTTGCGTGCCCTCATGTTTCCTGTTTCTGTCACTTGATTTCCCTTAATTACAAGGCGTTGTACAATAAAATATGCCATCTCCGTACTCATTTGTTTTCATAATGATTATTTAATGAACATTGCAGAAACAGTATTTATACGATTATTTTATCTTGTAAAATCTTTCCTCTTTCTTCACCGTATTTTCCTCTTCTTTGAGGCTGATGATGGCAATTTTAAGAAACATTCTATAATAGTAATATACTGTTGTAAATTAACTTTTCTTTGATAAAACAAATTGAATTCACAACCAGGCTAAAGGGGGAAATTATGTACTACTTTATTTGTATTATGAGCCGTGGTGGCGCAGTGGTTAGAATGCAGTATTGCAAAATAATTGTGCTGACTGCCAGGAGTTCAAGTCTCAAGGTTGACTCAGCCTTCCATCCTTCCGAGGTGGATAAAATGAGGACCCAGATTGTTGGGGGTAATAGGCTGACTCTGTAAACCACTTAGAGAGGGGCTGTAAAAGCACTGTGAAGCGGTATATGTCTAAGTGCTATTGCTATTTTAAAAAAAAGTCTTAGCTGTCGAATTGATAAGAAGGCTTTGTGCTGGCCTGCCTTTCCTGCCTGTTCTTTTTCACAAGTTTGAATATAGTGGGTGGGGGAAAAAATCCACTCAGTCCTTTGGTGTAAAGAAGGGATAGGGGTTACATAAATCATTGTAATGTTCAATTTAACCTGGTGATTTTAGCCGTGCAGCATTTCGTATCTGATCTCCAAGAGGTGCTCTTGTGCCTGAGAAAACATGAATGCAGCCCTTCAGAAAAGATGGATGCCGTCATGGAAACTATAGTGCACAACTTGACAACCTATGAAAATTCTATAACTCACAACCTCTCCTTCCTATAAAGTCCCCCATTTGCTTAGTTGCCTTACCCACACAGCACGTTTAACTGACTCAGTGTTGATAGTAAAGCCATCAAGTAGTGGAACGGAAGAAGTTATATGTAACCCATCAGGGCCCTGTGTTGTATAAACTTTTAACTCAGATTTTAAAAATGGAACTGTATACAACTTTGGTTCAAATAACTCCACCAAGACAAATTGGGAGATACCAAATTGCCAAAGTAACAAATCTCTTTTGTTACTGAACTTGCATCATCTTGAGATCTGACAGCAAAAAAACGACACCTCCCAAATACAGAGTAGCCAAGCCATGCCTATTACTTCCTAGCAATATAGTGTAAAGAGTACAGGCGGCCCTTGCTTAGCGACCGTCTCACACAGCGACCATTCAGTTACGACAACGATGAAAAAGTAACTTTGTGACCAGTCCTCACATTTACAACCTTTGCATGTAAAGCAAAGAAAAGCTGAAGTAAAATAAGTACAGTCAGTTTCACTTCGCTTAACGACCAAGCTGCTGATCCCAATTGTGATAATTAAACAACGACTGCCGGTTTACTCCTAAGGCAAGGAGCTCTTGTGATTGGAGAAAATGGGGGATCCTATTCCAAAATTTCACTACTTAGTAGCGTAGCTGGATGCTGCCACAACCTCTAGTAATGAGATTTCACCAGATTGGTGGCTGGCAGGAGATAATGGTGGTGAAAATTTATACTTGCAGCCATGTTGGTATTAAGCCCTTGCCTCCATTTGCACTTTTGATGCTCTTTAAGAGTTAGAAAGAGAACTGCAAACAGATTAAGGGTATCAAAATTTGGTATTATAAAAGAAATATCCCCATATCAGCCTCGTCTAATTAAAATTTCACGGCATCATTTGACAGGGTCTTTGTAGAATAATAGATTTCTAAGGAAATAATAATTTCTAATAATTTCCTGTGCATGTGTTTTCTTAAGATGACATGGAGTTTAAGAAACAACACACTTCAACAAGCACACTAATAAGTCAAGACATGTATTACATTTATATAGTGTCCATCTCACATTTGAGTAATCTTCTGGAAGACTGGGAGTATTGCATCGAAGGGCTTGCTTCTGAAACACATGACCGACCAATGAGTGCTATAAATTTAGCATGGTGCATTTTAAAATATAATCTTTCGCCTATTTTATTTCTCACTATTTATTTAAAACGGTTATATAGCTGCCCATCTTAGACCAAACTCAGGGTGGCTCCCAATCAAGAATTAAACATTAAAGCTGTAAACGGTTAAAAAAAAAACAACCTGGCACCAAACCAAGCTTCTGGCATTGCAGCCACTTCATCCTATCCCAACGTTTGGGGGAGGAAAGCCAAGTCTTTCAGGACTTTTCAGAAGACTGGGTGGATTAAAGAGCCGCGGTGACACAGTGGTTAGAGTGCAGCACTGCAGGCTACTTCTGCTGATCACCGGCTGCCAGCAGTTTGATAGATCGAATCTCATCAGGCTCAGGGTTGACTCATCTTTCCGAGGTTGGTAAAATGAGGACCTAGATTGTTGGGGGAAATAGGCTGACTCTGTAAACTGCTTAGAGAGGGCTATAAAGCACTATGAAGCGGTATATAAGTCTAAGTGCTATTGTATAAGTCGCCCATCTCACATAGTAACTCTTGGCAGCGTACATAACAACAAAATACATAAAAACCTATTAAAAACCACAACTAAAAAGCTCCTTTTTGGTAAAAGCCATGTTTTGAGGATCTTCTGAGCGGCCAACAGGTTGGGACCACCATGAATGTGGGGGTGGGGGAATGATTGACATTCCACAGGGTAGGAGCCATGGCAGAAAAGACAGGAGTCAAAAGCAGCTCAAATGAAACACGTAATAGAACCATCTTACTTGTACCTACCTACTTAAATCTGAGCTCAGTGCAATTAGTCTATAATGTAGTGTTACTCAACTCTGGCGCTGGGGAAATTCTGGAAGTTGAAGCCCTCATCTTAAAAGGCCAAGGTTGAGAAACACTGTTATAGTGGAAGGTAGCCAGAAAGAACACTCCCATACGCCCACCACTCAAATTATACATTTACTGAAAGGTTACAAATAGCTCCTGAGCACACATGCTTAGATTACAAGCCCACCCTGGAAAGACCTGAGGAAGCTACAATTACTCAGGCATTTTTTTAAATGGAAATATATCTAATAACTCCTTAGACTTTAACTTGAATTATTGAGACTTTTAACTTGAAAAATGTAACAACTGTAGCATTCTAAAACAAAATTCTGCAGACCATCACTTGATGGAGGGGAGAATCATAAATGAAATAAAATATAAGGGCACCTTCCTCTTATTTGTTGCTTTCCAGTTGTGTGTGCAACTCCCCAAACCTGGCCAGCATGAGCAATTAATGGGAACACCTGGAAGGCATCTGACTGGGAAACGTGGTTTTATGCTATAGTGAATGTGCCCGTTTTTAAAGGATTACAAGATCTGTTACTGAGGAGAGTGGCTACATCCTTCCAATGCAGATTTAGGATACAAAAATAGCGCAACGTAGAGCCAGCCCATAATACAAGCCACCCACCCACTTGAATGCAGGACTCGGCAGTTCTGGAAGCATCAAAGAAAAACCAGCTGACTCACCTGCTCCTGTCCAACCCCAGAGGGGTCTGTCCTGTTGGATACATCCGAGGACAGCACTTCCTGCAAGTCCTGGTACCAGGCTTCCAATTCCCAGGTGGGCACTGGTGTGCCCAGTGGAAAGGGCAGGGATTCTGCCATCATGGTTCAGAGAAAGCCACACTGCTTCTGAAAGATAAAAGTTATGGGTGCCATCAGAAAGCTGGGTAACATCTCTGTAGATTGCTACACAGCTCAGCAAGTTAGACTTGCTCTGGGAGAAAGAAAAGTTTCTCCGGAGCTCCATTTTAATTCAGATCAACCTACAACAATGGGCAAGTAGAAGACCTTCCATCTCTCACGTTCTCTCTCATTCTGTAGAGATGCTCAGTCATCCAGGTCATGGATGTCCCAAAGGTTTTTCATGAGGCAACTGGACTTTTTTCTTTAAAGATGTTTCACTTCTTATCCAAGAAGCTTCTTCAGCTCTTGACAGGATAGTGGGGAATTGAAGGATTTATAATCCTTGCAGACAGATGGTTATTTGCATCTTTTTAGAAGGTCCTTGAAGCACTTGGAGGTTTATCTGTGTCCTCAGGGTCACCCGAGTAGTGGCTCCTGGTTCCTATAGTCTTAATTTTTTTTCTCTTGAAATCCATTCCTACAAGCTGCCTGCAAGGAATATAAATCCTTCCATTCCCCACTATCCTGTCAGAGCTGAAGAAGCTTCTTGGATGAGAAATGAAACATCTTCAAAAGAAAAAACAAGAAAGTCCAGGTGCCTCCTGAAAAAGCTCAATGTACCTGAGGCAGAGCAGATTATTTTAAGAGTAAAAATTAAAGAGAACAATAAAAACAGCCACACGCTGAGAGGGGGGCAGAACAGCTCTTCAATGAGACCAATCACTAAATTCTGTGGTAGCACCGGACATTTACATCACCTGACAAGTCAGTTCTGAACTTTGCAGACTTCTTCAGAGGCGCCTTACTGATTTTATTTTTCTCAAAATGACCTACTGGGTAAACAAACAAACCCTGAGGCAGGGAAATGGTGTTTTCTCCATATACCTGCTGTGAGCTGAAACAGGTAGTCTTTGACTTACAACATTTCATTTAGTGACCATTTAAAGTTACAATGGCACTGAAAAAAGTGTGTTATGACCATTTTTCAGAGTTATGACCTTTGGAGCATCCCCATGATCATGTGATCAGAATTCAGGCGCTTGGCAACCGGTCCATATTTATGACCTTCAATGTGTCCCAAGGTCGCGCGATCCCCTTTTGCGACCTTCTGACAAGCAAAGTCAAGGGGGAGGCCAGCTTCACTTAACAACCAGTTTATTATCAACTGCAGTGATTCACTAAAGAAATGAGGCAAGAAAGGTCGTAAAATGGGGCAAAACACATTTAAGAGACGCCTTACATAACGACAGATATTTTGGGCTCGCTTGTGGTCGTAGGTCGAGGGCTACCTGTACTTTATTCAAGCTCTGAATTCAATACTGTATTCAAGTCACACTGCAGAGGGTGATAAGCTAGGGTTTTCTCCCAGATGTCTTAACAATGGCGGGAGGTTAGCAAATCCAAAACCTTCTGCACTGTGAGAAATAAAGAGGTGAGTCATCATCACAAGACAGGCTGGGCCTACGTCTCAGACATGGAACTTTTCTTTCCTCCTTGCCCTTGAGGCCAGCTGGGACATGCTCAGAGCAGAAGGCTCCATCCATTTTTGTAGGCTCTGAATTAGCAATTAACAGAGCCACAAACGGGTTTGCCAAAACGAGTGACTCATAACTGAGCAGTGAAAGCTTGCATAGTGACGTTAGGTGGCCCACAGAGCCTCTGTGTCCAATTAGCTTTTCCTGTGTGAGGTATACTCCGAAACATATTGGACCACTAAAGCAAATTTCAGGCATCTTGAAAAAAGCCTAGCCTTTTATGTAAGCTTCTCACAGCCAAGCAATTCTGTGTCTACTGCCAACTTGAACATGAGCAGATTGCCCTGTGTTGGACTGAGAGTGTGACTGGCCCAAAGTCACCCAGCTGACTTTCATGCCTATGGAAGGACTAGAACTTGAAGGCTGCAGGTTTCTAGTCCATCACATTAATCCCTGCACCAAACTGGCTCTAATTTTAAAGACATTTAGAATATTCTTAGTGAAAAGCACTAGCATTGTCTTTCACAAGGAAACAATTGCAAAACCTTTAAAAACCACTGTTTGTTCTAAACAACCCACAAAAACCAAGTATTTGTTTTAAAGTGCCTAAGTACAAACTACATTGTGCCTTATCAATTCTCTGTTCCACTAATTGTAAACATTTATTTATTGTTTTGAAAGATGAAAAAAAAGATTCCTCTCTTTAAGGTTTCAGATAATCAATATTCTCTATTCACATAAATATGCATCGCCTCCACACTGACCCAAATACTTTACACGAATAAGCCCACCATTCTAGGCATATTTCAACAGAACAATTGATAACAACCATATGAACAACAGAGCTTTGAGGCATCTTAAGGATATTTATTTATAATATAAATATTTGTAAATCATACAGATAGATCATATTGTGCAATATAAAAAATACACCAGTTTGGGGAGGGGGTCAAAGAAAGAACAATAAGTAATCTGTTAACATCTGTGTCTGTAAGAAGATAACATTATTATTATGAAGAGCCTGGTTTACAGTTTTTTCTAAATGAACATATGTGTTTTTAAAGTATAACCAACTGCCTTGAAAAGAAACCAGTTTTAAAAGAATGAATGAGATTGAATAACATATTTTTTTAATTCAACTTTTCTGCTAAACGTAATATTCTTTAGGTTATAAAGATCAGCAACGCTGGACACTCCTGAAAGAGTCACAGGTAATCCTCGATTTGCATCCGTAATTGAGCCGGCCATTTTGGTTGTTGTCATGACAGTTGTAAAGCAGGTCGGCATTTTATGATCTTTTTGCAGAGGTTGTAAAGTGAATATTGCAGTCATTAAGCAAGCCCATTGTTCACTAGGGAATTTTTTTCTGTAAAGTAAAGCCTGGTTTGGAGGGGGGAAATGTCATAAATCACAGTCATGATGAGGGCCGGTTGCTGATCACCCAAAATGTGGTCACATGACAATGGGTTGGTGTGCGTGTGTTAAAACTTCAAATCCCAAACCTGAAAGACGCAGTGCCTCCTTGGTGTACAACAACACGGGAACCCATCCACTGTGCCTATCCCATGGTGAAGGAACTAGATCTGACTTGGGAATGAGGAAAATTTATGTTGGAAATGTGAAACACACACAAGTCACTTTATGATGTTTGGTAGAAACTTTTTGGTTCAAGTATTCATAGCAATACCACAAATTTTAAAGATTAATATTAAATTAAAACCAGAACTTTTCTTGTTGGGACTAATGGATAGACAATTAGAAAAGCATTAAGGAAGACTGAGATTATTATAGGCACAAAAATGGAAAGACACTGGTAGAGATGACAGAATTAGCATAGGTTGACTTGTTTGATTAAAGATCAACAACTACATTTGTTAATGACTTGAAAGCCCTTTTGGACTTTCTGCTGAAAAAGAAAAAAAAAGAACTTGTGACTAATGATTAGAAAGGGTAGACTATGGAAAGAAGGACATTATGATGTAACCTTCTGGAGAGGGCAAAATCTAAAGGTACTTGAAACTGGTGTTAAGAAGATTGAAAGTTGCTTCTTTAGAGCTTTTTACTTTCTCTTCTCTATTTCTTTCATTGCACTTTTTCATCCACATTACTTTCCTTAGTTTGCCTTTCAAAATTTGTATTGTTCTTCTACAAATTTCTTAGTTATAATTATATACATAAGGAAATGAAGAAGAAATGAGCAAACTGAAAGGATGACTTTCAGAAAAAAATACTCAAACTCAGGGAGAAAGGGATGAGAAATGATTTTGTTTTATTAAGATAAGGTAGAGAGAAATTAAGATAGGCTTTCTTGTTATTTTATCCTACAAAGAGCATTCCTAGAATCCCTGTCACAACCTGTTTCCTGGCCAGGCCTACCTTGAAGGCCTGAAAGCCAGAATATTCTACAATCCAATCTTAAAACATGTCTATTCTGAAGCAAATCCACTGAAGTCAACAGTTCTTACTCTCAAAAATGCAGAGTTCTTAAAATGAGTCGATTTGAAGTTTAGTACAATTCTCCCGAGCTTTTCCCTTCATGCAACCTGCTTTTCTTGGATTCTTACCTTTTTTTTTTCAAGTGTGGTGATGTATTAGCGTGCGATTTTTTGTTCGAAACTGAAAGAATAAGAGAAAAGTCTGTGACTAAAAGAGGATGCCGTGTATCATAAACATGTTACATCCATCCAAGGAAAGCCCCACACCCACATTTTCCCTTTGACACACGCAGAGTGGAATGGGGGCACCATAACATTACCATTTTTCCCCACTCTCCTATCCTTTAAAATGGGGAACTGGTGCTACTGGTGCTGCTGCTTACCAAAGCATTATCCTCTTCTTCAAGCTCATTGATAAATACCTATATGTTGCATGTTAGTTCCTTTTTTTCAACCATCAGAGAATATCAATATTTTAGATGCTTCAAAATAACAGGAGTTGGACAAATCTCTTATTCAGAGACAGGCCCTTTGTGTCATGATTTAGATTGCAGCCAAGGCAATTATTAAAACCTTTA
Organism: Pseudoxenodon macrops; assembly: GCA_032467955.1. Taxonomy (NCBI): domain Eukaryota; kingdom Metazoa; phylum Chordata; class Lepidosauria; order Squamata; family Pseudoxenodontidae; genus Pseudoxenodon; species Pseudoxenodon macrops. The sequence continues at coordinate 383,785 of JANHFT010001860.1, read as the reverse complement.
GGCTTTTTGGAAATAGCATGTTTATGCATCTCATACTCAAGACCATTTTTTAATTCTTTTAAATGCATTATTTCCAACACTGCAAGTTTTTTATTATTAAAAAGGGCAAATCCAGATGGAAAAACATCTAGATGCAGGTCACCCTTTTTTCACTGAACTCCGCATTAGAAAGAGTTATATCTATCCCCACCTTGTAAAGTAGAGGAGGCCAAATTAGCATGGAGTCACAAGCTAAATTGCCGATAAGACACTTGCAAGCAGACCAAATAAGACAATGTCTACACTTATAAAGAATCATAATCTGCACTTCCCAAATCTAAGTGGTTAGAGGTTGCCTTTTAGTAAAATACAAACAAAACAAATCTCATTTGATTATGAAAAAAAAAATCCTTCCATCTCTACAACCTGATACTCTCTACATGCATCATACTCTCATCTCTGTTTTCCAATGAGCTTCATGGATAGGGACACTGGGAGTGTTTGATTGTACTCTCAACACCCAGGGCAGGAAGCAGGACAGCTGCCTTCCATTCTAGCCATGCATCTCCTACAGAGATTTCTGCAATGCCCCAAATCAAACAGCAAAGCAGCAACACTACGTTGAACCCCACAGGAACACAGCAGGCACCTGGGACACACCACTGGTTTTCATCAGCCCCGAGTGATGCAAGAAACTAGGAGAATTAGGGATCCAAGAACTGTTATGCAGCTTAGTGGAAAAGATGTATGTTTATGTGTGTGCAGGAGAATGATCCCCAAGGAATTAGAGAAAGAGGCATTCCAAGTAACCAGAGTGCCCTGTGGGGACGGGGACTTTCCAAACTTGACAGGGAAATGTTGCAGCATTGTCCTCTGCTACGGGCAAGAATGCATCCCTTTTAGACTTCTCCAATAGTTTAATAAATTCTGATAAAGTCTTCCAAGTTCTCAGCAAGGCAGGATGTTGGTTTCCAATGAGGTGGGTGGGGGAATCTTGCTATTAAAAAATGCTTTGTCCTCAGGGTCACTTGCCAGGCCACAGCCAGCACACAGCTGTGGGAAAGGATGTAGCCTCCGAACTGGCCAAGCGCCCACAGTTTCAAATTATTTTAGAAGAGAAAACAAGCCCTGCCAGCTCTCCCTTCTCTGCGCTGGAAACTAATAAGCCAGCCAGGAAAAGCAAGAAGGTTTGGCTCCACTGCAAAATCCCAACTACCATCCTTAAGTTCACCCTGGAAATCTGGCCACCTCACTCAAATTTGCTAGGGAGGAAATTGGGAGTTGCTTGGGGGAATCCTCAACGCCCTGTACCTTATACCGGCTTTACAACACGCCCCCACCCCACCCCTTACTCATCCCTTTCTTACGAAATTGCTTTTGTTTTAAGAAAAAAAAATGAATAAACCCTCCCACACTTTCCTACAGCATACACCAATCCTACAGCCCGTTCTTTTGTTAAATGTTAAAACTGAGCGTACGTGAGATGAGCAAATCCATCCCCACGACCTCTGATCTCTCTCTCTCTCTGGGTAGAAAGCAAACCCGGCACAAGCCAGGATCTATGCACCATCGCTATACCCTGCAGGAAAAGGGGCGAAGAAAACGAGCTTTTCCAACTATTGGTCGGGCAGAGAGAGAAAGAAAGAAAGGAGACCGGCCAATTTTGACCAGGCAACGAAAGCGCCGCGCATCTTGCAAAGCGCTAGACCCGCCGTGCATCTCCGGGTTTTTCACTGTAGCCATGCAAACCCTCCTCCATCGGGCACCCTAAAGGGTGCTTTCTCTAAGCGCAGGCAGCCCGGGTTCCCAGGCGCTTCTCTCCCCCTTCCCAGGCTCCGCACCTTCCCACGCGGCCCCTTCTCGCCCGCGATCCTCTCTCCAACTTGCTGGCTGCGGCTCATTCTCCTCTCGCGGCTCATCGTCTTCCGCTCTCGACTCCCGCCGGCTCCCAAATGCCTCCTCCCGCCTCCTGCTCGGGATGGTCACCAGAAATCTTTAAGAGAGCGCCCCTCCCCCTCGGCATGACGCAACCCTTGCGCCATTACTGCCCAATGGGCGCCGCCGCGCCTTTCCATTGGCGGAACGAAGGGAGCCGCCGCCCAATGGGCCGTCGTCGTCCTTTCGCTACGCCCCGCCTTCGCCAGTGTTGGGTGACGCAGCTCCGCCGCGGTGGATACTGCCGCGTCGCACCCGGAAATGACTCCTCCCGAAATGTCCCCCCCTCCCTTCAGGGTCACGAGTCTTTAAGTGGGTGAGTCATGCGCTGGGGATGATGCAATGTCCTGGCAACCGTTGGCGGTCACGGCAGCGAAAGCCCAGGCTGGAGTCCTGACCTTGGTCCTGCTAGATCCCCCTTTACAGGGCCTGCCTTGTTTCCTTTGCTCTTTTCCCTCCCCCCCCCCCGCTGCTCCAACGAGCCTGTGCCCAAGTCTCCCCGTGGTAACTAGGCCGAATTACGTTGGGAGGCCCCCCTGATCATCTTGTATGACGTCACGCCACGCCCACCGCTTGGTTAAAGGGCCAGTTCTCCCTTGGGGGAAACGGCGGCAGGGCCTTCCCTGAGCTGTCCTTGCACATTTGATAACTCGGCCCATTGTTGCTCTTAGCCTACTCTATCCTGTTATTGTTATTATCACCACCTGAAAAGGGGAGGTTGGAATGTGAATGAAATAAATAGAGCTCCCGATCGGTTCAAGATACTGGATTAATAGCAGAGATTTGAAAGGAGTAAGCCTTTGTATGCATTTGCTTTTGAATAAAACGAGAGTTGTGAAGAAAAAGCATTCTTTCTCTCCCTTGGTTTTTAATGATGCCATACAGGAATTCCAGAAAGCCCAACTCTTGTAAATGATTGCTGTTTTGGAAACAATCTGCTGTCTGTAATAAGTAGTAGTTTTTAATCAGAACATTTTAAACCAGTCTGGTCACATCTAAATGTTGCACCTCAAATAAAAAGCAAGCAATTCTTTGGGGAAGAGAAGAGATCACCAAAAAAAAGTGTATATCCTGATTGTGTCTCTTTCCACCTCAGGTCTAGTCAAAGAAAGGAGGCAGCAGAGCTTTGCCCAATTCTAACAATGCTTTGTTTAGGAGAAACAAACTAATAAAACAATTAAGGGTCCATAGAAATTAAGTCTAGAAGGTACTTTAGGTAAGTTTGTCAAAATTGGCCTTGGCACAAAAATTCAGGCTACTTCTAACTTTGCACAGATAGGATTACCAAATGACTTGTCATTTTAAACTATGAAAAAGCCCAACTGCTCTGGTTATCAAGTAGCTAAATACTACCGGTAGACTCTTGAATGGATTTCATTCTTCAAGCGATTCAAGCCACTTTAATAGGTTTCATAAAAATGAATGCAATTGCAAGTAATTAATATAAACAAGCATTGGATTTAGAAAAAGGACTTGAATTTTTAAATTGGAATATTATGATTATTTCATTTGAAAATGAATATGAGAAGCTACCTTTATTTTATTGGCAATGTAATTTGAATTACTTGGTATTTCATTTGATTGTTATGCTTGTGAGCCAGAATCTGTTTCCCATCAGCAAACCTCTATATATCATTTTGCTGACAAATAGCACATTCTTTGGTGACACTGTTTGTAGGCAATGCTAGTCAGGCCTGGCACAGCTTATATCCCCTAAAAATACACACTGTACTATACAGTTTTCTCTCAATGTTGCATAAGGGAATATCTAATAGAGGGTGGACAAGCTTTTAGGGAACCTTCAGAGCTCCCACAAGAACTTCTTAAAAATCCTTGTGTACACTACCAAACAACTGCAAAGTTTTATAGACTTGAACCTCAAACTCTAGCATACAAATCCATGTTAAAATATGACTATATCTGTCATAATTACAGCATTGCAGATTGGGAACATTAATAACCTATACCGAATTAGAATTAGAAAATTAGATCAATAAAGTTATTAATAAAAAGCATGCTTTTTAATAAATTGCCATCTAATGTTTATATGCTCTGAAGAACTTTGGAATTATGACTGGATCTAATTTCTCATCACCACCATTCTCCTACATAGAACTACACTATGTTATATTTTTGACATCTGTTCACAAATATGACCACTGACCAACTCAGATGTCCGCTTCTGGTAGTCCTTGACGTATAACTGCAATTGAGCCCAAAATTTCTGTTGTTCAGTGAGACATTTGTTAAGTGAGTTTTGCCCCATTTTACAACTTTTCTTGCCACAATTGTCAAGTGAATCACTGCAATTGACAAGTTAGCAACCTGGTTGTTAAGCGAAACTGACTTTCCCATTGACTGTCAGGTTTCAAAAGGGAATCACATGAACCTGGGGAACAGCGAAAGTCATAAATATGAACCAGTTGCAAAGCATCTGAATTTTGGTTACTTGATCATGGGGATGCTGCAAAGGTGGTAACTATGAAAAACGGTCATAGGTCACATTTTTTCAGTGCCATTGTAACTTTGAATGATCACTAAACAAAGTGTTGTAAGTCAAGGACTACCTATATAAGACAATATTTTAATTTTGACCAGAATGTTGTTGGATACCTGTGAAGGATTGTGCATTGGACTTACATGTGGTTTATGGAGTATAAGTCATCAAGTCTTGTAGAAATAATTTCTCTTTGAATTATTTAATATGAAATAATCTTTTGTCAGCTTCTGCTCCATTCCTGAGAATCACAAATCATAATTTATCATGCTTGGTGGTATGCCAAAGCCAATACAATTGCCTATTTATCCATTTTAACACATTTTTCTCTTATGAGAAACACCTTTCCTTGATCCCAATGTCTGCTTAATGTATATTTTGCATATATTTCTATTGTTTGGTTAAATTTTTCATAATCAAGATATGTATTGCTTTGATCTCCACTTCAGTTTCTTTGTGTTTAACATCCAATTGTGCTCAGGCTCAATTAGCTGAATATGCACAGCCTTTTACCTCTCTATGTCAAACAGATCATAGGCTTTGGATGGCTGTTATGTTCTTGCCGTCAAAGCATTTTTTGGGAATCAAATCCAGAACCCTAAACTGTTGTTAAATTAGTAAACCATCTGAAGAGCATCCCACCATTGAAATCCCAGATAAAACTGTATCTAGTAGTGGAAACACCTCACTTGCACCATCCCTTGAATGCCCAGCCATAAGTCAACAGTTGTGAATTATCAGTTCAGAGCATTTACGAAAAAAAGCTAAATTATTTGCACTGGATTGCTATCAATTATTACTTAACAGCTAATTCTCTACCTCAACTTCTGCAAAGACAATTTGCATGAAAATCTGTAGGCTCCTTCTCTCTGTTAGTTTGAAACAGAATGCTGGATTGTATGGCACTTTCATTTGTCCAAAGAAGTAATTTTTTTAATGTTACTTAAAAAGAGCTTCTTTGCTGGATCAAGTGAGAAATCTATTCTGGGTTTTATTTGCAGTATGGTCAGTAAGATGCACAGGCATGGAGACAAAGAGTTTTCTCCTGCTATCCCCCACTTTCTCCAAGTGAGAACCCAACTTCCTCCACACAAAGGGCTTGGCTAAACTGAGGTTTTGTTTAAAGCTGTTTGTTTCCCAGGTACTTAGTCCAGTAAGTTACCGGTATCTAAATACAGTCAATTAGGTTGAGCGAATCATAGTTAAATTAATCTGTATATTTATTCTATAGCCACCCATCTCCTACCTGTGACTTTAGGCAACTTACATTCATTCGTTTTTTAATTCTTCCTTGGAAGTTTCTGCCCATTGTGGTAAAACAACTTTGGATTCTACTTTTCTCCCCAGAATGAGGAAAATTCCCTAGAATAACTTTTTACCATCTACAGTTTCCATCAGCTTATAGACCGCCTTTACTTAAATTGGTAGCATATACAGTACACACAAATTTTATCCATTCGGAGGGAAAAACAAGGATGGCCACGTAAGGACTTGATCCTTCATTCCCATTTAAACGATCACTGCGGTATGGGATCGGGTCCTTTCCAAAAGCAGCCCAAACCTCTGCGAGCGCTTTCCAGACAAGCAGTTCGTTTCCGAGCATCTTAAAAGCTAGTGGGCAAAGGCAAGGCAAGGCAGGCCGCAAACAACAGGCGACAGGATTACTGCCGCGAATGCCGGTCCTATTTCCGCACCGGGACTTCGAATCAACCCAAAGGGCCCAGGCCAGATTTTACTGCGAGCCCTGCGTGCAAAGCGCAGCTCCTGCGCCCTAAGCGCAGAGCGGAGGAGGTCGGGAACGGAATTCCCAGGGCTGTTCCCCCACTCCCCAATCCTCCACCCTCACCCGGCCCCCAGTGCGCATGCCAGGGAGGAAGCTCCCTTGCTCTACCCCCTCCTCTTCCTGGCACTGAGTCCAGGGGGGAGGGAGGGATATAAGGAGAACCTGTTATGAAATTCTCCAGCTACAAGGCGGAAAATCTTCAGGGTTCTGTAACTGTCTGAACGTAGT
>JANHFT010001860.1:308596-337892 GCA_032467955.1 Pseudoxenodon macrops | reverse complement strand
CAAACTGCTGGCAGCCGGTGATCAGCAGAAGTAGCCTGCAGTACTGCATTCTAACCACTGTGCCAACATATGTTATTATATTATAATTAATTACATTATATTAATTATAAATACATTTATAATTAAATTTATAAAGAAATATCTGTCTCATGGATGAAGGATACTGTGCCCCTTTTTGGAAAAATAAACACGTCTTCCCCCCAAAAAAAGTGTTTCCAAGTTTTTTAAATCATGGCTAAATCTCAAGTCAGTGAGCCCTGTAAGAAGCGAGTTGTACAAGCCATATTGAGTTGAACAGATGTTCCTTGTCCACATCTGGAGAAAGCATACTGCACTAGGGGTTTGCACAAGTGAATTGCTCTCTGAATTGGGACAAGAACTCCTGTGGTTCCGATGTCCTGCCTAAGATAACTAGCCATCATGGCTTGCTCTGCAGAATGCATGTCCAGTCGCTCTGGACCGCAAGGTGGGCAGCTTATTAATTTAATTAATAAATAAGTGAGTCCATACCCCACTATCTGATTAACCAAAGATTGGATAAGTAAGAGGAGCTGGAAGAATGTCATAAAAGATCTGAGGGGCGGGGAAAGGGACATCAAGGGAAGAAGGAATCAACTTCATGATTGATTGATAAGCTGAAACCTCATGTCACACACACTCAATTCTAGGGGGAGATGAAGTCAGTGGTGGGATTCAGCCGGTTCGCACCAATTTGGGAGAACCGGTTGTTAACTTTCTAAGCAGTTCGGAGAACCAGTTATTGGAAGAAATCTTATTTTCCTTTTTTTCTACTTTACAGGGCTAATCCTGGAAGGCAGGAAGGAAATATTCTGGTGTTGTTTCTAGCCTAATCTTTATTGCCCTGCTTACAGAAACTGCCTCTCTGGTTAAACCTTATTACTTTGTAACAGCTAAGGCAAAGCGCCCATCGACGTGAGTGACGTTGACTTGACCACGCCTACATGGTCACATGACCACCGAGCCACGCCTACCCAACTGTTCATTAGGGCAGAAAACAGGTTATTAAGTTATTTGAATCCCACCACTGCGGCCCTTAGCATTGCCCCTTTAAAAAGAAATTATTATTTATAATTTCTAAGACACCCGGGCAGCATAGCCAATTATGCAGGTTGTAGTTAACAGATTTGGAGAGAGCACCAAAGTGGGAAAGTCTATTTTACAATATCAAGACAATCAGCTTTTGAAATTAAAAGGGAGCCTATAGTACAGATAACCCTGAATTTAAGACCACAAATGGGACCAACATTGCTAAGGAAGGCAATTAAAGTGAATCACACCCAATTTTGCAACCTTTTTTGCAATGGTTGTTCGGCAAAACACTGCAGTTGTTAAATGAATCATGTGATTATTAAGCAAATCCAGCTTCCCCCATTGACACTGCTTGTCAGGAGCCAATTGGGAAGATGATGACATGACTTCAGAACATTGCAACCATCACATGCTGGTTGCCAGGCGCCCAAATTTTGATCCAATGACCGTGGAGATGCTGCAACAATGGTAAGTGCAAGTACCGGTTGTAAGTCACTTTTTTTCCGGTGGTGTTGTAACTTTGAACAATAGCAAAAAGAATGGTTTTAAGTCAAGGACTACCTGTACTAATCAATGAGCAGTCAGAAAATTTTTGGCAATTGGAACTTTTGAGAGCAGTGCTCCTGTTTTGATTTCAGAAAATTGTTGAACAAGAATAAATTATGCAAATTACTTTTTATACATTAATATTGCACACATTTTTGCAATGTGGAGCCAGTTGTAGCTACGTGGTAATCGCCAGTTGGCTGAGTAGAGACCCCAAATAAAAAAAATGAAGAAATAAAAAAAAATATTTTATAAACACTGGCAAGAAACCATTTTTCCAGATTTCCTTACATTGGCCTCCAATTAATAAAAGCAAGCACAAAGCAAAAGCAAAATGCTGCATTTTCTTGAACCAGTAAGGAAAACAGCAACATTTTGAGCTGCAGAGGTGAGAATTTCATATCCTTTTCTACAGATTTTTCCCGGGAAAATCAACCGGTAATTCATCTAGCCCCAGATGGTTCTACCAAATTTCATTCAAGTTTATTATGAGTTTCACTTGTAAAAGGGAATAGAATGTTTTACATTTTACTTTGCTTTCACATTTTGTACCTGCAGTGGCATCTAGTGGCATATTTCTGTTAGTGGAAGCAACTTTATGGTGACAGAAAGGAGAGGAGGAGCCATTTCTCCTCTTCTATACATTTTTCCTCTAATACACCTGTAAAGTTTGCTTCAGAAGATATTCCAACCCCAAGGGCAGGGATGTGTCTGTGGGCAAAGAAATCCTGTTGTGCTAATATAAGTGTATTTGTGAGATACAACCCAACAACCTGACCATACCATGATGTTTCAAGCAGAGGTGGGTTGCTGCCGGTTCGGATCGGTTCTAAAGAACCATTAGCGGAGATTTGCATCCACTCACCAAACAGGCAGCGACGGCCGGCTGGCCACGCCCCTGAGCCGATTCTCCGGGAGGAAATCGCTCCTCCTGGTGGAAATTGCCTTGAAAATAACTCTCTGTGCATGCGCAGAGGGTTATTTTCAAGGAAATATCCGGAAGTGATGGGGACACGCGTGAGAGCGTAGCGAGCAAGCACAGGCAAAATGCACACTTCCATCGTGACCCAAACCGGTAGGAAAGGTAAGTAGAACCCACCCCTGGTTTCAAGGCATCCCAAAACTAGAGGATTCATTTTACTACTGTTATTTATATGGAAGAAAAAATACATTTCGTTTTCTTTTCAGGTAAATATGACAGTTAAGTCTATCCAGTAACATTCAAATCGTTTTGGGTTTTTTTCTGAGAGTAGAGTATGATCATCTCACTTGTAAAAGATAAGAGAGTATCCCAATTAAATAATATATATAGAAAGCTGGATGAAAATTATTACCTAATAAGATCCTATTCAAGAGTCAGATTTGGGCTAAGTAAAGTAGCCCAAATCTTAGTTGTGGGGCCATTCCAGTGATGGAGGTTTGCCTGCCACCTTTATTATACTTAGGAATAGGTCTATTTCTTCAGGATTTTAAAAACTGTGTTGTCTTAGTGTTTTAAACCATTGTGTATACACTGTAATTTTGATGCGTGATATTCTCTATTTTAGATAGAGAACCTTTGTTGATATTGCATCATCAACTTATTTTATGTAATGTATGTAATTTACGATGCATTTTACTGCATGTCAGTGCTTTATGACGGCACACCACCCAGAATGTGCTATTATTAAGCACACATATAAAAAAATAAAATAAAGGTTGTATTCCAAAATATTGCTCCAGTTGATTTAACAGACTGGCTTTCTTCATGAACTGAGCACTATGAGTCATCTTTTCACAGTTAAAATGAAATTCTCCCCAGGCCAAATTAACAATCTTCATTATCCATCAATCTATCTTTAGACTGTGTGGAATGATAATGGATTTAGCTCTATGACAGACGATTGCAAGCAAAATTTTACTGATGTATTGATGCATAACTTTAAACAATAGCCGCAATAAGGTGGCTAGTGAAATGAGAACGCTTGGGGTAATTGGATAACCGGGACTAGATTTCTGTATGAAAGGAACATCAAGCTGCCTTGAATCAATTTCCAGGCTCAAAAAATTGTTAATTTTATCAGTAACAATAATAAAAAAAAAAGATAGGGAAAATATACAGAAATTGGCTTCTAGAATGCCTTCTAACTTCTTAGAAACTCACTCTGTGCCGAAGGAGAGCTGAAAGGAAGAGTTAGCAACAGCCAATGCCCAATTGCTTCTCCCTTAGGGATACTTTGGGGAAATATATTTATATGGACTCTGGGCCTGATCACTGCGCTTTTGAACTACGTTTCTCTTTCTCTCTATGCCAAATCTTGACCTGTTTTTATAGAACTTACCCTGCTGCTAAACAGAGGGCTGAAACCCTTTATATAGTTCCTTTCCAATAATCTGTTGGGTTGGAAAGACTATAAAGAAGATCTGTTCAGCCCAAAGACTAGCTAATCTAGAGCTACTATCTTGGGTGCCTTGCACAAGTAAACTGAAGTAACCCAAAAAATACCCTGTGGTGAAGCTACCCTGGCTAACTATTGCTCTCTGAGCCACTAAGATTTTGGCACAATCAATATGTGATCTCCTGACTGCTTTACCACGACCTCCACCCTACCCCAGCAATTCTTCCCCTTCTCTTATCAATCGATTTAGAACACTCTGTTCTGGTTATCCAATTTTGAGAAAGCAAGAAAGGTATACAGCTGTGATGGCGAACCTTTTCGGCACCCAGTGCCCAAACCGGAACGTGCGCATGTGTTTGTGCATGCGCGAGTGTGTGCTGGAGCCCTGGAAAGTTAAAGACCAGCTGGCCGGTGCGCATGTGAGCACCGGCCACCTGATCTTCTGGTTTTCGGCACGCCAGCTGGTCTTCACACATGCCGGAGCGCCAAAACCCCCGAACACCAGGGGGCTGGCACGATCACACATGCACCGGCATGCGCACGCCAGAAACCAGAAGAGCAGCTGGCGACAGTGAATATGCCCACAGAGAAGGCTCAGCGTGCCACCTCTGGCATGTGTGCCATAGGTTCGCCATCACGGGTATATAGCTTCTCTTTACAGACTCCACCATACTTGCACCTTCACGTTCAAAGGCCACCAAAGAGGTCTACTGTCCTCAGCTCTCGCTTGTGAGTCCTCAAGAAGCTATGGCTGGCCACCATGCAAAAACTGACACTAAGCTAGATGGCAATGGGTGCCATCTTCTATTTTGAGGCAGTCTGATGGAAGGAGTCTTCGCTTAACTATAATATCCATAAAACTCAAATGGCTCTGCACTTCACTTGTTTGCGATCCGTTAATGAAAGAGTATATAAAAAGGGCCAATATAAAGAGAATGCTATCTATCTGGTCTTTATCAAAACTTGAGTGGCAGTTTCTGCATGGTGTGAAAACTGGCAAGCAAAGCAACAACCGTTTATTTCTTAGTGCCGTTTTAGTGTGGTGTGGAGGAAGCAATCACGAGCATTTTCAGCAGTTTCAAGTGACAATACAGGTCATCCTCGTTTGGCGACCGCCTTGTTTACTGACTGTGTGCAGTTACAAATGAAAACGTAAGTCTGTATCGCCAGTCCTTGCATTTACAATATTCACAAGTCTGTAAAAGTCAAGGAAAGCTGAAGGGAGACCGTAAGCACAGTTGCAGTTTCAACTTAGCAACCACTTCACTTAATGACCAAGTTGCCAGTCCCCACTGTGGTCACTAAATGAGGACCGCTTGTTTATATTTTGGCAGCCAGTGAATAATGCATGCCCAAAATACAGAAAGTTCCGTCCTCTAGAGTCGCAAGCACTGGCAAAGATTTAAGAGGTTAGCAGCTACCACACATCTCAGCACAAATACCAAAGCAGACGGAAAGTGAGGCTTCTTACCAGCTCCTTGCGTTTCCACCAGAGATGGAAGAATTGGGAGGGGGGGGGGGAATGAAGAAGAAGAAGGGGGAGGGGAAATGAGGAAAAGGAAGGGAAGAAAAGACAAAAAAAAATTATTAGAAGGCTTTCACATGCACTACACACCAAAAATTCAAATATATTCACCGATCAAGGTAATCATTTCTGCTAAGCCTGCCCCTTGCCCAATTTCTTTCAAATTTTCAGCACCTTGGAAGGAAAGTCCCAAGAAAGGGAGATGTTTGGAAAAGAAGAAAGGTGAATTGCCTTCCTATTGGCCATGCAAGATTGCCAAGTGGGTTACTGGGTTAAATGGCAGCTGGAGGATGTTAAGATTACATTGTCACGCCTGCATGTGCGGAAAATGGAAGAGAGTGTTCAAGGTATGGGAGCAGCAACCAGTTAAGGCCAAAAAGCGCAAGGGAGGCCTGTCGCTTCTTCCTTCTGCTCAAGCTTGGAGATTCACCTGTCACTCAGAGCGGAGCAGGCTGGGTGGAGATCACGAGGAAGAGGCCTTAAAAATTCATCGGCAAATGAGATTCTGCCGCGGCATCAAATGAAGCTTTGCTAGGCCAAGCGCCAATGGCTCAGGGCTTCTTCTGCAGCAGCCCGTGAAAACTGTGGACAGCAGAAGTGGGAAGCTCCAAGGAGAAAAACGTTAATTTTCCCTTCTTTTGCTTAGAAAGCCACCGTTTATAAAACGGATAATAGCTACCGTGTTCAAGTCTAAGTATCTATGGCTCTGGAGGTTACATTTTTAAAAAGCAAAGATTAAAAACTGTAGGTCAAACTGGATTTCTCCGAGGGCCGGATCAGCATTGTAGTTCTCCTCCGCAGGTCGGCTGGGAGGGAGGGGGAGACAGGACAGGTGCTTTCTGCAGTACTTTACTAGCCAAAACAGCGGGCTCCCCCTGCACCCAGTTTTGGTCAGTAAAGTGCTGCAGGAGGACATCCAGGCCAAAATAGGCCTGTGGGGGGCTCACGTGGGCCCATGCACCCTGTTTTGGCCGCCAGAGGCACTGCAGGCCAGTCCTTTGCTGTTTCCAGACCAGCCCCGCAGGCCAGATTTAAGCACCCCACCGGCTGGGGCTGGCCCACGGGCCTTGAGTCTGACACCCTTGCTGTAGGGGGTATTCCCAGGCAGGATGTACTTAATCAACCAGGGTCACGTTTTCTTTATCCACAAGAAAGAGGCAGCTAAGAGCAAGCAAATAAAAACCCCAAAATCACCCCGCTCAACTCTCACTAAAGTGAATCCGATCTATAAAGGCTGAAGGTTCTGGACTCCAAGGTGGCTGCAACTGACACTGAATCTGCTTTCTGTACTGTACCCACCAGGAGGGAACAAGCACAGGCATTCCTCGACTTACGACCACGATGGAGCCCAGAATTTACGTTGCGGAGTGAAAAGTTGGTTAAGTGAGTTTTGCCCCCATTTTACAACTGTTCTTGCCGCATCTGTTAAGTGAACGGCTGGCTGCGGTTGTTCAATTGGTAACACGGTCGTTAAGTGAATCTGGCTTCCCCACTGACTTTGCTTGTCAGAAAATTCGCAAAAGGGGATCTCGCGACTCTGGGACAATGCAGCCGTCATAAATAGGAATCAGTTGCCAAGTATCTGAATTTTGACCGCGTGACCACTGGGATGCTGAAATGGTTGTAAGTGTGAAAAAATGGCCCTACGTCATTTTTTTCAGTGCCGTTGTAACTTTGAACGGTCACTAAATGAACTGTTGTAAGACGAGGACTACCTGCAACCTTTGAAAGAAGCAATACTAATACACAATGTGCAGGGATTTTTAAATCTCTCATTGCCCTTGAAGGCTGCTTCTCAAATTGGGAAGCACACCAATAAAACAATGACTCATCAGCATTACATCTGTGGAAAGTTCAAATCCAATACAGCCACTGTCAATTTATTTGCAAGGCAAAACAAGCCTCTGGCTGCCTTCAGAACCCCTTCTCAATTTTACTTGATGCCCACCCACCCACCCCAAAAAATTACCATCCAATCACCCAAAGAATCCAGCACATTTCAATTTTAATTCAAACCTCAGGGAGGAGAACTAAGTTGGCTATCAGGAGCAAACCAATCAGCTTCCTTGTAATGTAAGGCCACAAACAACTAACGTGTTTCCCTGAAAATAAGACAGGGTCTTAATTTTCTTTTGATCCCTGAAATAAGTGCTTGGCCTTATTTTTCAGGGAGGTCTTAATTATTTTTGAGGTGCCGGAGGCAGTGAGCGTGGTCACCTCATGGCTGCACATGAATTTAAATATTTTTGGGGAGGTCTTATTTTGGGGGAAACAGGGTAGAAGGGGAAAAAAAGTACTCCCTCTTCTACTTCTACATGGGCAGTGTTGAAATGTGAAATGTGACGTTGTAACTGTGTCTCCAAAACACCATGTGGCTTGTGTGCAGCTTGAGGTGCTGAATCAGCTCATCTTCTACAAATAGAGTTTTATAATGCTTCTCTCATAGGGAGGAATTTGACTTTACAGGTAGCCCTACAGGTAGCCCTCGACGTACGACAGTTCATTTAGCGATCGTTCAAAGTTGCAACGAGATGGGAAAAAAGGGACTTATGACCATTTTTCACACTTTACAACCATGGCAGCGTCCCCATGGTCAAAATTAAGGCGCTTGGGGACTGACTCGTATTTTATGACGGTTGCAATGTCCCGAGGTCACGTGATCACCTTCTGCGACCTTCTGACAAGGAAAGTCAAGGGGGAAGCCAGATTTGCTTAACAACCACCTGACTAACTTAACAGCATCAGTGATTCGCTTAACAACTGTCGTAAAAGAGAAGTCATAAAAATGGGGCAAAACTTACTTAACGCATGTTTCACTTGACAACAGAAATGTTGGGCTCAACTGTGGTCGTAAGTCAAGGACTAACTATTTCGTTTCTTGGTGCCCCAGATTTCTCCCCTTCTTGCCCTACCATCACACTTCCTTCTTCCCAGTTGTTCCGAAATAAGAACATGGGTGGGGACATAGCAGTCTGGCTGCTCTTTTTGCCCCCTGCCACTGGCAGATAGAAGGAGCACTAGCTGGCAACATGGGAGGACAAAGCACTAACAGTGGACCATTCATGAAACAGTGCGCATGAACCTGCAGAAATGCACAAGAACGGCAAGATCATTGGTTGTGTTGACATCGTCCTAGAGTAACTGACTTACATAATAAGCCATAGAAGTCAATGTCTATGGAGATTCTCAGTCATCCAGGTCATGGTTGTCCCAAAGCAGTGGTAGGATTCAACATTTTTTACTATCTGTGAGCGTGGCTTGGTGGCCGTGGCTTGGCTTGGCGGGTGTGGCAGGGGAAGGATACTGTAAAATCTCCATTCCCTCCCCACTAGAGGGGAAAGTTACTGCAAAATCCCCATTTCCTCCCGATCAGCTGGGACTCGGGAGGCAGAGAATAGTTGGGGGCGGGGCCAGTCAGAGGTGCTATTTACCGGTTCTTCGAACTATTCAAAATTTCCGCTACCAGTTCTCCAGAACTGGTCAGAACCTGATGAATACGACCTCTGTCCCAAAGGTGCTTTTTTCAAGAGGCAAACTAGTTTTTCTGGGTTTTCTTCTAAGACGTTTCACTTCTCATCCAAGAAGCTTCTTCAACTCTTCTTCAGCTTCTTGGATGAGAAGCGAAATGTCATCAAAGAAAAACCAAACGGTCCAGTTGCCTCCTGAAAAAAGCATCTTTGAGACACAGAAGTCAATATATTTCCCACCACCACCAAAAAAAAAACCCTATATGAGAGAGTCATTTCTCTTTTGAAATACTAGTTCTATTCTATTCAATCTATTCTGATTGTCAAGGTAGAAGAAAAATAAGTGGGAGCTATAAAGAGCCAACTAATACTTTACAGATCTAAAAGTCTGCAAAACTGGGTTTATCTACAAGAAAGCAGATCTCATAATTTCAAGGAACACTAGAGAATTAATTAGCTAATTAAACATCACCTTAAGATGCGTGCAGCAAAAATTCAGTGATGCTTATTTTCTGCAATGGGATTTTCTTTTCATGGATGTGTGCTTGGATGTGCTAGCAAGATTATCGATGTTTTCTCTCCTCTTCTAATTGCAGCATTCTTCAGACAGTTGTCTGAGAATGGAGGAAGTCTTCTATGGAAGATACAGTCTGCTGGCAAGTAAGTGGTAGGGAGGGAAGTGCCCCCCAGAGCAAAGAAAGCTATGCAGATATCCTACAAATACAAATACTTGTAATCCCAAGACTTTCCCTGCCGAAAATTCTAGAAGCTGAAAACTATATTCAGCGTATTTAGATAATGTCCATGTTGTAAAAGGTAGTCAGAGTCCAATTCTGGCACTTCAATTTTTTATATGCATGTATGCCTTGGACCATGAATTCTTTTCTAGCCAGTAGGAGTCTGTAATTAGATTGACTTGTTCCTTTGTACTTGATCAGGATGGTTAGGTAGATGGGAAATTTGATGGTGTTGACTCTGTTGGGTTGTTTGAACACCACTACTGTACTGAATAACAGTACTATTGGGTAAGCAAGCCACTCTGATTGGAGCAGCATATTATAAGCCTAATGAATGAATAATCGGTGAATACATTAAAGCCCTACTGAAATCATCAGAATGTCTATCTAATTTTATTGGGGTCGTATTTTCTTTATTCAGAAAAATGAACTCCATACGTTAGTTGTCATCAGATATTTTTCTTTCCTTTGGCAAGCAAGGCCAATGCAAAATAGATCGCTGTTGTTGCCTAGAGAGCATCTACCACCTTGGTCAAGCATTTAGCATTCAGCACAGTCACAATCAGAGCCTGAACAAGGTTTTCACTTGGATCTAACGAAAGGCAGTTCAAACATGGAGACTAAAAACATGACCATGGAGCCAGGGTGTATCAGCAGAACACCCGTTTGATCATCATTATGGGCATTAAATGTGAGTCCCATCTCAGTGTGAGCTTTTAAAATATTCATTAAAATGTTCAATTTGAGGCAGACTCACTTCCCGGTTGATTTCTTTGGGAAAAAAAACTTTAACGAAAGCAATGACAAGGGTGATTAAGAGATCGATAGTCCTCTCTGGGCTTCTGCAAAATGAAATAACTGTCAAGGATGAACCTTGTTTGGCAGTCAGGTGCCTCTTTATTTCAACTTGCCATTAGAGTAAAGGGTGTGTGTGTGTTGCTTTCAAATGAGTTAGATGGAGAAACGAAACTTCTACAAGTCTGCTGGAGACCGTGAGTGCCTGGAACTATTTCAAGGACGTCATAACAGGTGTGGAGTTATAGCAGATCGTTCCCATAACAAAGTGAAATTGTTTACAAGGATTACGTGAGAGGTTGGGGATTTGGCTGGGGAAATTATTGTTTCAAGTCTGTGAACTGGTGTTTGGGAACCTCAGAGTTAGTTTTGCCTTGACATCACCATGCAGTGTATTCAATAAACAGTAAGATTTTCGGAAATGGAATGATCCTGGAGTTCTATTTAGATTTTCGAACTGGATGTTGACAATAACTTCCCAAAATTAACAGAAATCAAGTAGTTGAGGAGAGGACGGGTTGCATCTCCCATCTTCAGCACATCCACTTCACCCAATCACTTATTTCCCACAATTCAATTAGATTGCTAAGAAACAGCGTTAAATGATTTTTGTAAATCAGGTGCTTCAATTTTCCAGTCCTAATTTGATAAAGGGGGGAAAAACACCAAGGTATAGCAATCTTCTAATCGGACTTTTGTTCCAGATTCTCCAAATTCGGAGCTGGCTGTTACACTTTCCATAGACTTGGCACCTTGAGCCATTAGTTCTCGGGCTAAGGAACTATCCTTATGAAAATGCATACTCTTTTCTCTCCAGCAAAAATTCCCTCCTTCCCCTTCTTAGATAATTTCAGTTAAATATTGCACTAAGCATCACTAAGTGTCCGAAAAGTCATAATAACTTTGCATGGTTGATGCAGAGCTGATTACTGCTATTAAAATGTAGATTTCCACCAGTGCTCTGTTATGGGATGTCTAATTCAACATATTTATTTTAGAATCTAAAATGTTGCTGCCTTATTTGCATTTGGGGCACTTAATGCTGGTTTTCTACAACTTCCAGAAACTGCCACACTGACTTTCTTTACATTCAAAAGTATAAAAAAATAGGGCGTAATAACACAAATGTTTACTGGTCTTTCAATTAATTCCTTTGGGTAAGTAAGTTCTCTTGCTTTTTAAAACTTACAATTTAGAGTGTGTTGTTCTCCTCTCTTTTGTGATATGACCCAATGAAAAGGTAACAGTGCCATAAAAGTGCAAACAATATAGATTATACGAAGAGATTTTTAAAACAGATTTAATTTTATATAATGCAGATTTAGTACCATGCAAACACAGATTCTAGAAGCATGCAGAAGAAGAAGAAAATAGCATTTTTAATGGTCTTACTTGTGCAAACTAGTATCCAGGCAAGGTGGTGTGAAGGGTGATGGGGAAGAGCATTAGGAAAACTTAGATAAGTTCAAGTGGTACAATAATTCAATATAAACACAGTTAAAACAATGATTAGGCATTTTCTCAACATCCCAATCGATTCCTGGAAGTGGCTGTAAAAGAAAGGGCCTTATAACTAGCAGAGGATGGTAAAAACGTGATTTTTAATAAAGCTGAATCAAATCTGGAGGACCCTTAATCTATAACACAGGCTTAAACATGTAAGAATATTAGCACTCATCTTCTTGGTGAATCTTCCCTATAGCAATTTACAACTTTAGGTACAATGGCACTAACAAATATGATGTATTATTGGAGGAGCTTGGAATCCAAATGGGCACTCTCTATTTATCATGTGAAGGGATAACTTTTTTTGGTTACTTCATAATTCCCCTATGTCAGGGGTGTCAAACTCGTGGCCCGTGGCCCAGATGCGTCACACACTGGCCACGCCTACCCTCAGTTTAGCGAAGGGGGGGGGAGTCACGATATGTCATGTGAGAACAACGTGACTCTGTGATTTTATCCTTCTGCGTTTCTAAACCAGGATTAATTGTGAGTAGTCCTACACATCATCACATTTCATTCCATCAAGACTGATCATGGATTAAATGCATCAACAGTACACAAAATATAGAAAGGAAAGCTCCTTTTATACCAGTGGTTCTCAAATTTAGCAATTTTAACTAAGATGTGTAGACTTCAATTCCAGCCATGCCCACATGCCTTAACGTTGCCAAGTTTGAGAAACACTGTTGTATACAATAAATTCCACTTTCTGAAAATTCTAGCTCTTTTTCTTCTCCCTGTCACCCTTTTTAAGAAGGCAAGTTCTTATTCCTTACCCCTGAAAAGAAAGTCTTGGAATAATTTGGAAGAATGCATATTGAGAAGGTATAATTAAGATACAGCTTCAGATTAGCTTGGCATTAAAATGCCATGCCTGTAACAAAAATGCATTATATTCCCAGTAAGATTTATATTGTCCAATTATCCTCACATTTGAAAGCTATCATAAACTACTGTATAGCACATACTAATGTGCTTTCATGTCATGGCTACTATTAAAAAAGTACATTCAAAAGCAGAAATATGCTTCTCGCTTCTTCTCACATGGTCATGACTTTCTCTAGAAAAAGGCTCAGCTCAGGAAGTGGAACAAATAAACACTATCATGAACATTTGGCTAAATAATTCAACTTTACATTAGGTCCCTTCCCAATTTGACACAGATCTTTAGAAATAAATTTAGATTCAATATAGCTCATTATTGCAGAGCACACTTAACACTCAAATGGATTCCTTCCTATGTAGCAGATAGAGACAATGGGATTGCAGGTAACACCCAAAAGAAAATCCTATTAAGAGTCCAAAAAATATTCCAAGAAAGGATTCTAAGTAACTGTTGGCTGGAGGCCAGAGTGGGTAGTAGCCACTTAAGGGATAATCCGGGAAGTTATCATCTGATCTCTTTATGTCAGACTATATAATCTCCATATATTGCTTGATTTACAATATTATTTTCACACAAGCAAGAAATCAGTACTGGAACTAACCAACAAAATCATCCTAAAGAAGATGGTCAGGGAGTTCTTTTCTATCACAATCCCTTTTTTTTACACACCAACATTAATGTTCATGCCAACATGCACTGTTAATTCTACTGCCTTAGCATCCCACTTGCTAAACCCAAGGCATAGTAGCAGAGAAGGATGCAAATTGCTAATCATTAATTCAAGCTGTCATCCATTTTAGCTAACACAACACCTTGACCCATACCTGAGCAAACAGAGCTGCCAAGACTTTTTTCCAGGTGTTTAGAAGCAGACATTATGGGCAGAGGGAAGGGAAAGCCTCTTTATGAAGTTTTAAAATATGGGCAAGCTTTTCCCCTCATTTTGTCCATCAAAATGCAAATAACACTGAACCACATGAACTATTGATCTAACTCAACATTAGGCAGCTGTTTATATTTATAACAGATAATAAAAATCAAAGATAAAACAAACCTGGCTTTCCATCTCAGGAAATCATTCATTATAATACTAAGGTAATTTTCAAGCCCACAAATAGAAACCAACTTTAACCTCAGACTACATGTAAAGTTAGGCATTTGAATTAATTTTTAAAAATCAACTTTAGATTAATTAACGAAGATGGTGAGCTTATTTTTCTCTTTTGACAATATTTGTAATTCTACTCTAAAACAAGCTTCTTAGTGGGGCTCACTTTTTCTGTATGGGAGGTGAAATCGAGAAATGCACCACACTGTTTGTTCCTGGCTTACGGTAAGATCTGTAGATCTGATTCTAGCTTACAGCAGATCTGATTAAAACTAGAACCTAGTAGCTTTTGGAGGACATCAAAGGCTCACCTCCTCTGCTTAAACCTCATATTTGGAAGAAAAAAAGAAAGAATAACCAGCACTAAAGATTTCAGTGTCCAAATTGCTTGGAAGCTTCAGAATTTGGCCATCACAAAATGCAGTTGAATGAAAGTTGATAACATTCACACTTCTATTGGTTAGCAGAATTGCCACACACAGAGACCAGTGATCAGAATCAAGTGATAATATAAATAAAAATACATTTTAAAAAAACCTTTGATGATGATGTGGATGTAAATTAAGATAGTGCAAGTTTCTCATTTAACACATATGCACTGCTAGTTAATTAACCTGAGTTCACAAGTGGAAGTATATTAAAATCCATTCATTTTAGTTAATCAAAATCATTATTAACTGGGTTTCAGTTGTACAGAAAGTGAGGAAGCTGAGAATAGAATTACCATCCAATACCATATTGCTATTCTCTTCTCAGATATAACAACACCTCAAAAGAAATTAAGTAAAAACTATTCAGTGGCTATTCATATTCCCCCAGCTATAATCAATACATCAATAAAATGAGCAGGATCTACAAATAAAAAACTTTTAATTGACTTTGGAAAGGACCTTTGCTGTAGAGTATTTATTTGCTATAGATAATATAGAAAGTCGTTGACTATGAATACAGGATAGCTGAATAAAATAGATCTATATATAGAATTTGTCATTTTCTTTTTCCATTTTGGAAAAGCAGAATTTCAGAACTGCCAACGCAAAACATGATTCTTCACTTCTTACTCATTTTTTACTCCTTAACATGGGAAAAATAGACTTACCAATGAATGTTATGAAACTAAAATACATGTAAACTATGACAATGCATATTTATTACACAGTACGGTTGTAATTGTATCAGTAAAATTTTCAATACAACCACTGCAAAAAGCAAAATATTTGTGTATCTCACTTCAGCTTTATCTGCCATGCAAAAGTTCATTTATTTTTCATTATGGGCTAAGGTGAACCTCAAACTCATTCTCCTTGATTTGCTTATGAGAAACATATTCTTCCATCCATATTCTTCCATAGAAAAAAGGCTGAGGTTCGATATATGCAAATAATATGTGTAGCAAAAATGCAACAAAACTGCATTTTACTTAACGCTGTTTTCACAAGGTTTCTTCCATTTTGGTACAGCTCAATTAAAAAAAAAAATCACCAACTGATTATATCAGATGTAAAACTACAATGGACTTCCACCAAGGTGGCATCCTTAAGGATGGGGCGATCGCTTTCTCCTGCCAATGCACAGCTGATTTTGCTGCCAAAGCAGGTTATTTGACAGCCTGCTCCTTAAACGCTCCTCTAAACGGGAGCAGGAGTGAATTCTTCAAAAATTCCAACCCTATTGTAAGAGTTGCATCAGTTAATTAAACAATTAATTCAACTGGTTGCAGTAGACATTTTCAATGGGCTAAGGTAATGTGTGAATATCTCAGCCAATACAGGTACAAGTGGATGCTTAGTAAATGTTTAAAATTAGGGCAGACCCTCTAAAAGCTACTTGTGACCCGATCCCAAAGCTATGGCTGCTGCAGAGCCTCAGGGAGTATGGGAGGCTTAAGGCAGAGCCTCTGCTAGGCCTCCAAGGCCTTCCCCGGGGCCTCTGAGGCACCCTGTGCTCCACTTAACAACCCACGTCTTCATTTAATAACTGCACCACAAAGAACAGAGATTGGGGGGGTGGAGTACTGTAAATGAGGGGATTACATGGGTGCCTCACTTAGCAGCCATCACAAATTCCAATTGTACTGGGCAGGCTCTATTATAGTTGTGAGTCAAGGACTTTGTACGGTAGTTTAAGCTCTGTAAAAGCTGAACAGTGAGAAATGCCTTGGCTATGGAGTGGGTGGTTCATCTGAAAATGGGCTATAAAGCAATCATTTCTTGTACAATTACAGCTTCTATATTAGTACATCTAGCTTCCATTACAGCAGAAATAGCTTTGGCTCTTTGTCAAAGGAATAAGAGGAACAAAATATTCAAAGGTTTGTATGGAAACTGAGAAAAAGGAATACAGGTACAGGTAGTCCTCGACTTACAACCATTCATTCATTTAGTGATCAAAGTTACAATGGCATTGGGAAAAGTGACTTATGACCATTCCTCACATCTATGGACACTGCAGCATATCCACAATCACATGATCAAAATTCAGGCTCTTGGCAACCGGCATGATTGCAGCATCTCAAGGCCACATGAGCATCATTTGCAACCTTCCCAGCAACATCCGACCAGAAAAGTCAATAGGAAAAGTTGGATTCACTTAAGAACCGCATGATTCACTTCAATGCAGTGATTCGCTTTAACAATTGTGACCCAAAAAAATCATAAAATAGGTTGCAACTCATTTAGCAATTGTTTTGTTTAGCAACGGAAATTCTGGTCTCAATTGTAATTGTAAGTCAATGACTTCCTGTACTACGTAAAGATTTACATATAGGTCTTTCTACCATTCCCTCAGAGTCAAAATTTACCGGTAAGTTTTATGCTTTTGGCACAAAGATCCTCTGTTTATGCTTATAGAGTAAAATACTATGTACAAAAGTAATATTAAGAATACATTTACATATATTTAAAAAATAACAATGGGGAAAAAACAGCCAAGCATGAAAGGCAATGACCCAGAAATTAGGCATAAGTTAAATGTGAAGAAAGTAAGGCAAAGGCAAAGAAATACAACAGCAAGAGATATACACAGTCTGGAAGGTAATTCATTTATTATTTTGGAGCTTCCATAATAACACATGCTAATGTGTTTCTTTTTAATATCTATTCTCCACCACCATTTTAGAGCACTGTCTTCAGGGAACAATTTGAGGATTTCAGTAAATATTATCAAATGCCTTTTTTTTTAACCCTCCTTTTCTTTACTTCAACCCACACTTGAAAAAGTACCAGTACTTCCTTCTTTAACCAAATGAATGAACCATTTAGATATCCATGTTATATGATGAAATATTTATACTAATTCTCATCAAAACAGGTTACGGTATGTATTCCAATGTTTCATTTGGACATCTTTAATGGCAGCTTTTTTAAATCCCTGACAAAGAAAACATCTCTCTTTTTTTCTATCTCTCTTGTAACCCTTCCTCTTCAATTGCAGAGATCTGATATTGTTCATCAGTTAGACATCATGTACACAAAGCAAAGGATCTCCCTCATTTTCGTAGCAGGTAATGACAGGCTAAATGTGTAATGCTATTCGTTCAAGCTGGATAGGCAGCTGTTTTAGTTTCCTTGGGGCACTCAGTGCTAGAAGCTACAGCGCTGTTATTCTGCAATAAACAAGTGGAGCACAGCTGCCTGATCTTTAAGGAAGCTTAACATCCTTTCGATGCCACTAGCTGGAGTGGGAAGATATGAATCTCAATGTGGTACTGAACTTAGCCCACTGGACCGAATGACGAGAGAGGCTTGGAGCCATAGTTCATCAATACCTGGAGGGCCAGATTCCCCACTTTTGAGTTATAGCATCAAAGATTGCCTAGAGCAGCGGACGCCAACCCATGGTCTCTGGACTGGCACCGGGCTGCAGCATGCCAGCAACCGGGCCACGCAAACAAGTGAAGCCCCATCCACGAGGTGCAGGCAGCACAGAAAAGCATGCCCCCTCCAGTCCATGGAAAAGCTTTTATCTACAGAAACGGTCCCTGGTGCCCAAAAGATTGGGGGTCACTATTAAACCAACCTTTACAAGATAAGCTTAGTCAAGCTTGAATTAAACATAAGGAATTGCTTTTCATTTTGACATCTTCAAGACAATCTCTTTTTATTTTTTTTCCTCTTCCTACTTACTCTTTGACCCTAATCCCTAACCCAATAATCGCTGGCTTAGATCTGGGTGATCCCTGGCTAACAACTGATGGGATTCAATTTACAACAGCAATGGAGTATGCCAGGATTGCCATCGCTAAGCAATGAGGTTATGTGACATCATGCTTTATGACCATCTGTATTGCCAAGGCCACCTACAACCCAATAAGTATGAATATGCCAGTTGAAGTAGGCAGCCTTTAAACTGCACCCCAGTGTCTTACTGATTTCATACACTGTATTAGGCAAGGTAAGTTTTGTGAAAAGAAAAAAGTACAGTATTACAAAATAATAAGATAAACGCTTCATAAAAGCCATTAGGGAGTCAGGACTGTAGCTGTAACTTTGAAGATGTGATGTGAGGACCATTTTACCCATAATTTCTTCTGCCAAGAGGGTTTCTTGAGCTTTTGCTGAAGCACAAAGGAGAGGGTTAAACGCAAACGTTTTGCTTTTTACTGTGTATTTTTTTTATTCTATCAGCATACTTTTCAGTTTGCCTCTGACAAACATGCATATCCTGATTCAATGTCTGATTCACAATAAAAGGTTAAATTAAAATAAAGCCCAAAGATGATATATTAAGCTGAAAGATGTACAAAGAACACGGTGACAAGCAGCAAATTAAAGAGCTATGTAAATTAACACCACGATAAGATTTTTTCATACCACTTGGCACTAGATCTAAGGCTTGAATATCAGGCGCTATTCATCTCAAAGATTGGTTAAATTGTTATATAACTTCCATCACTAGCTGTAGATTTTACTAAGCCTACAGAAAGGAACCGTTACTTCAGAGTGCTTTTAGCTAGCATTACACAGGTAATGCTTTGTTGACCTGATTACTTCTCAATCCCTATGCCCGTTACTATGAGACTAAATGTACCTCCCACAATTCCCTTTGGGAATGCTTGCATGCCAAGAAGAGAAAAATAGCTTTTACGCAACTCACTGCAAAACATTTAAGGGCGTACATCAATGCTACAAATTGTACTGCAGGAATAGGCGAGCCTTCAGCAGGAGATGGGAGGAAAAATTAAATACAAACTATATGGTTTTGAGTTTGATATTTATCCAAAATGAGGATAAGACATGCGGTCATAGGAACTCAGGGACCCAACACCTATAGAAAAACACAAGGGCAGTGTGCCTCCTTCAGTCAACTTCAGTCAAGTTCTTGTATTTGAGGCACCAATGCTTCTTATTTACATTAGTGCATTTTATTATGTATTACTTTATGGAAAAGGCCAACTAATGACTATATAAGGCAGTGATTTCCAAAACTGGGTAAATAACCCAAAAGTGGATAAAAGTGGGTATTTTTTCTTTGAGTAATGACAATGACCCCGTTATTCTATTACGACAGGGATAAATTAAATAAGGTCTTTCTGATAAGCAGTAAAAAAGGCCTTTCAGGTTTTGGGTAATGAAGGAAAAAGTCGAGAAACACTGGTTTATACATGGGTTTATATCATTTATAAAATTATAAATGATATAAAATTGTTTTAAAAATCACATATCTTTTTCATAATATTAAAGACTACATGATATGTATTTTGAACAGGAATGATGCCAGAATGGATCCTTTAAAAAAATCAACTCAGAGAGGAATTTAGGCATACAGCGTCTATACCTACAACCACTGCTTTGCATTATAATCTTAATATGAAGCACCCAGTCTAGATACAGTACATTAATCATTGACTAATGGTAAAAGGTGAAACGTCTTTCAGTGATAATCTCAGGGAATCAAATTCGATGTTGTCCTTTAGATACAAAAGTCAGAAATTACAGCTGATGAATGGTTCACAGATCTGAATAAATGGAAATGACAGAAGGCCTGATCGTCTTCGGTCAAAAATTCCTTAAAACGACTGTCCTAAACAAGTCAATAGTGTTCAACTCTAAACATTCCAGTTTGTCTTTTCCTGAAGAAAAGATATTGAGTAAGGTACGTGGCACTGTGGCTTTTCATCCCAATTAACTGAACCTTTTGCGCCTAGAAATACCAAATGCTGAAACTGGGCATGGGTTTTAAATATCAACCATCAAAACTGCATGGGTCCTATGATATCTTTCCCATTGGAGGGACGAGATTAATAAGAGGCCTTTTACCTCAGCAAACTGACATATATGAAAGACAACTTCTCTGAAGCCATACCGGTACTAAATGCATTGCTATATTTTCCTTCCATATTACTGGAAGGAAAATATTGTAAAATGCCAAGAGCAGAGCAAATGTGCCCATGTAGATAAAGCAGAAACAATAGACAATGCATTATTTTGCTGTCCACTCTTTTTAGGTTATCACAGTAATTTAATATAATGACTCATTGCTATGTACTCAAACTCTTGAGCAGTTGATTCAAATGAAAGTACCGGTAAATCCTTTTTCCAGGCACAATCCCTCAAGGATTGTGAGGTTTTGATATTTATTCTTGTTAAATGTGTAAAGAAGTATAAGGAATCAAATTACAGATGTATTACTAACTGATCTACGTTTTCAGTTTGAACCTATTACATCTTCTAATCTAAGACATTAGGGCAGAATCTTTCATAATTTCTCTTTAACAGAAAAAAAGAATGAATTTTCACTGACAAAATGGACGGACTTGCAGGTGTCTATTTATAAAACCATCTCCCAAATTTTTATCAGCTTGAGAAACAGCCTATATATGCAGTTTGGCCTAAGGCAATATATATTATATTGGTTTTTATACATATGAAAAAAATCATAACACCGTTCAATTGCCACTTTTGAACAAGAACATTTCTTTTTGTTGAAAAATCCAATCTTGTATAAGTCACTAATTTTCTTATACATTATAGTAATTATTTTCTCTACATAATTGTGATTTTTAAGACAAAAATATAAAAAAAACATTTTTTAACAAAAAATGGAACAACCAAACTGGAATGCCTCGTTTGCCTCTCTAATAAGCCAGTGATCAGAACACCCACCCCCCAAATGTTTTTCAAATCTGACCTATTATCAGGGATAAAACAGGGTTCCTGATTCAAGGAGGAACCAAAAAGGAATATTAAAGTTAATAAACTGACTTGCTATTAGAACCTCTAGATTACCATGATGTGCCAAGAGCCTAATTTAAAATGACTGCAGGTTGACATCATGTTAAATCATAGTTTATTTTAATGAGGATAAAATGACCTGAAGCTTTCAGTTTTATTTCCAATTAATCAGTTTCAAGTTAATCAAAAGTTAGGACATAAGGCCAAATTTCAATTAATCTTAATTCTGATTTATTGACACATCCCAATTCCATAATAGCACATTGATTGATGCTGGTTTATTTCAAATAAATTATATCTAATGTTAATAATTTTGGGGGGAATTAATTGCAAGAGGCCGTTAATTGGTTGGGCGAATGATAGAGAAGCCAAAGTGGGAGTAATCACTTGAGCCCATGATGCATTTCCTGCCATGTCTCTGAGCCAGAGCATTTTTTAATGGATGCTATGGTTACTTTTTTTTAAAAGTGGATGCAAGATTGGACTATTAAAGCCAGTCAGTATCAATAGGCTTTGTGAGGGAGTTTTAAATATTCTGATTACAGTGCAAACAGGGATATATAAAAACAAGGGGTCAAAACTCCCTTGATTTTAAACTTTAAAATCTATAGTATCCATTTTATACAGCCTCCAGGAGATTCAACTAGCACCCCCACAGGAAAAAAAATCATTACACTGGACTTGTGTACAGCAATCCATCGTTTGAATGTACTTTTAACAACACCATGACAAATCATAATGCCACTTCATCACAGGCCGGCAGCATTGTGAGATATAAACCAGATACTTTAACCAGAACTTTTCCTTCTGTAGCTAAATCTCACCCTGAAATTTTACTTTCAAATGTTCTATAGCTATTGAAAGGATTACTATAATTCCGTCTTTATTAAAAAGTAAGTGATATTCTTCAAATATATCTTAGTTATGCTTTCTTTGGCATTACAAAATAGCTGAGTCCTTGGGGATTTTTATTATTCCCCATCCCAAACAAATTACAGTAAAGTTTAAATCTCAGAGATGTCACGGCTTTTCTGGCCCTACTCATTCTCTTCTGGGTGAGTTGAGACTAAAGAAGAAAGTCAATTAAGCAAGACCATCATTAAGAAGGACAAATATCCCAAAGTCAAAAGAATGGGAGACAATGTCTTGAAATCGCAGAACCAAAGTATGTATACAATGCAAAGGAAAAAGTGAAAGAAAAACAAAAAGTAAATATATGCATAACACTTTGCAATTTGGTGGAAATATCAGACTAATCCCACATATACTCAATTCAGTCTGATTTTAGTATAATAAAAGGGCCATATAATGCCCACCTTGTCCATGCAGTAATTTGCTTAACTGGGTATAGAAAAGGAAGACTCTTCTGCCTCTAGGAAAATATACTGTGGACAAATCAGGGAAACAATTTACATTCTACAGTAGGACCAAAAAAATGTTCGGTTATAATAATAAGCCATTATAAAAACACCTCCCGAACTGCAAAATATTTCAATACAGAAATGCCCAAGCATCTTACAGAGATATTTATCAAGCAAGATTTGAGCAGCTTCGTAGAATGCTTAAATATGAAAGATTTATTCCTTGTAATAAATACACTTTTATTTGTATTATTTGAATGCCATTCCGATTGTATATTCCTTGGAATAAAAAAGAGGTTATTTCCTGAAGCAAAATGAGAATTAGGACATTCATATTTGACTAATTTAATTATGCATGGATAAAAATCCCACTTAACTGTAATGATTCACTTAATTTGGAAAGGGGGCATATTTAATATATGGTAGCAGGATGGATGAAGTGGAACTGGAGAATGTTACATACACAGAGGTCAGCCTTATTATCTTTTTTTTCATGAAACAACAACAATCCAGGTCTATATTGGTAAGAAGTAAAGTTGTACTGGTGAAGCTATTGGTTGTGTTTGCAATTGAATATACCGTATTTACTTTACAGATAATCATCATTTAACAGGCACAATTGGGATGGGCCATTTGGTTGTTAAACAAAGTGGTCACTAAGTAAAATTGCAATTGTGTATCTTGCTTCTGCTATACTTTAGAAACTTGCAAAGGTCATAAATGTCAGGATTAGGTCATAAGCTTACTTTTCGATTGTAATTACCATCATAATTGAAAACAATCTTAGCAACAAGGCAGTTGCTAAACAAGGACTACTTGTGCAGTTAAGTAAATTAAAGTTTATTTTTGTAATACTGAATTCACTTTCATTAAGTGAAGGAACATAAAACAGCTTCTTCATCCACACATTTGGGAATTACATATTGGGGCAAATAAAATTTGTGAGAGTGTCTCTTGTAATTCAAGTATTTTTCTTTTCTGAATGTAGAATATAAATGTTAAACAGTACATATATAAAAAAGTCTAGCTTAATGAAATGACACATCTAATATTTTCAGATATTTTTGGTTACAGATATTTAAAGAAAAGAAATGCATGCCTAATTCCAGATATCAAACTCATAATAATATTACGATAGTTTAAAATTCATGCCAGCCCTTCTAAATCATTTAAGTTTTATTTTCCCTAGCTTCTCCTGGAATTCTTTCTTTCAGACTGGGACTACTAACTATTACATCTAATTGTAAAAGCTTAGATTTATTTATTTTTCTTATTAATCTTATCTGTATAGCTGCCCATTTTATAGATAGCAATTCTGACCAGTGTACAACAATCAAAACAACAAGTATAAAACCAATTGATTGTTCATTACAGCAAAGGTCTCATTACCAAAGTCAATTAACGCTTGCCCAGTATAGTTTTGCTGATGGTTTTCCACCAAGAATTTTAAGAAGACATCAAGGGATGATAAACTAACTAAAGTTCATATGTAAATAATAAAAAAACGCATTAAAAAGCCTCATACATATTACAAAGGCATAAAAACAACTCTTTTCAGGCAAGAAGGAATAAAAATAACTTGATTTTCATTTTAAATCATTTTAATCTTGATTTAGAACATTATTATTACAAAACAACAAATATTCTCCTTAGAAAATCTACAGTTCAGAATTATTTTGTGGAGTCACATTAAGGAAGGAGGGAGGGAGGGAGTCGAGGAGATCAACAGTTTAACAGTTCAATGTTTTTAAGAGAGTTTCTTTCAGCTTATTCAGGTTAAAAGAAACTATGACA
The DNA here is from genome assembly GCA_032467955.1 of Pseudoxenodon macrops. Lineage (NCBI taxonomy): Eukaryota > Metazoa > Chordata > Lepidosauria > Squamata > Pseudoxenodontidae > Pseudoxenodon > Pseudoxenodon macrops. Next base: position 313,567 of record JANHFT010001860.1, on the reverse strand, counting down.
TTCAGTTCTCTTTAATAAAGATTTAAAAGACCAAATTATATCACTTCCCAATTTCCCAATTTCTTTTCACTTGGTCACTCTATATAACAATAGTAGGCAATACAAGTCACTTTTGATGAAATGACATTTTTGGAAATAGTCTAAGGATAGATATCCACATTTAATGTACTCATAATTTTAAAAAAACAATAGAAATTTTATATGTTCCTACCGCATCAAATTCTGCTTGATCATCTTCAGGAAGGTCACTTGTTTCATAAACATCAGGCTCATTCCTGGCCTGAAAAACAGTAAGGAGGGGGGAATCAGAATAATACTCCAGATTCTGAAGAGATCTATTACAATAACATTTCCTTAAAAAAAAGATTCACCATAAATTAATAATAGTACCGGTATGTGTTAGGGAGGACACAACAGTATGAATTAACTCTTTTATCTAAAGAACTAAAATCAGAGAACATAACAAGATGGAGCACACACTTAAAGTATGATCAGTTAAGTAACAGGTTTTCCAAACTTTTCTTTTGTAATATCTTTGCATATTTTTTATTTTTTATTATCTTATGTTGTATGTTGCCCAGAGCCAGGATAAAGCTTCAAAATAAATAAATCCCACATACTGGCCCAAATAATATTTTTTAGCTCATTCACCACTTAAAGCAGCTGTTTTCAATTATTCAGCCCTAACAGAACCTTTTCAATAAGAAATAAAGATTCAAAGGGAAGAATTCAAGGGGAGGGTATGAACCTGATTGAATTGCATGTCTAATCTGCATACTTATTTGTGGTGTTTCCTTGCTCAAAAAATAAATAGTGATTCAGATTAAATCAGTAGTTGATATTAGCACATCTGCTGTTCAGAACCAGGTCTATAGACTCCAGACAGAATCTCAAACTATTGGCCTCATCAGTGCTAAAGCAACTCAGGCAATCAGGTACATGGCCATTAGCAAAGGCATGCTGGGGGTAATTAAAAAAAAGTCTCAGCAGAAAAATTTGCACACTGTGATCATCTTTGGTACAATAGGAAATATATGAAATAAATACAGAAGGTGAACATAGCTTTGTTCAGGGATTTCGAATTACAGCATGCCCCTCCCAAATGTATCAATTGGCTTTTATTTATTTAACAAATTTAGATAGCTGTCCATGTAGCCAAGCATCACTGGACAGCAAACAAGTGGAATATAACCAAATTATACAAATCCAAATAAAAAAACTGGGTCAAAGCTCCTAAAAATTACATATTTAGAATATCAAACAAAAAAAAATACCCACGCTGTGGCTCCACCAACTCCAGTATCTGGGGAAGAGGCAAGATTTTCATAGCCTTCCAAAAGGCCAATAGGATCTAGGCCTCTGTATTTTGGAAGAAAGTAGTTCCACAAGATATGTCATTACAGAAGACATGCTTCCTTGTGTTAACAGAAGACACTACTTCACTGAGAGGATTTGGAGCATGCGCATCTGCCAGATTTAGTGGGACAAGGAGAAATCATTAGGAATCAGTGGCCTTGCAAGTAAGCTGGCCCCATGTCATGTAAAGCTTTAAAAATGATAATCAGCAAACATGAACTGCACCCAGAAGCCCCCTGGGATTCATTGCAGATCTCATATAGCAGTGGTGTTATGTCTAACATTGCAGCTCTTTAAAGCACATTGTAATGGTCTAATTGGAGATTGTGTAAGGTGTGTGTAAATATCAGTGCTTCCTGAACTAGGAATGGGTACAATGGGGCATTAGGAAAATGTATTCTGATGAGAAAAATGCAAAAGCATAAGGCAAAAATGGTAACTCTGTAATGAGTCTATTAGCCATCATTTATGTGATAGTTGCCTCAGAAGAGTGCCCAGTAGAGCAAAATGTTGTCCAAATGTGAACAGTAAGGTCACATATGTGCAAAAATATGGGAAAAGCAAATGTCCTCTCAAAGGAATGAAGGGAAATTCTATATGTAGTGAAAAATGAAACATTCTGCAACTCAGCTTTTGACAATAGGATAAGAAACCATAAGTGTTTCAGAATAGCCCTCAAACAAAACAAAAAAAACTACAGTGTCTGAATTAAACAACAACAGATTGGGTTAGGCAAAACTCATCCAGTTTTATCCTGTTAAAGCTCTGCTGACTGCTAGCATATTTCCTAAAATATAAAGTAGCCTTCCCCTAACATGGTACATTTATTAAAAATTAAGGAATCCACATATTTTAATCAACTTTTAATTCATGTTTATTTTACAGTACAATGTACAGACTAAAGAAAGCTGCTTAGTTAGTAATGTTTATTCTGGCTAGGTGTTGGCTCTCCAGGATCTCAAGTAGAGAAGGCCTTTCCTATCTCCTGCTATGCAAGCTAACTGAAGCTGCCAGGGACTGTATGCAGAATCTCTTGTGTGCCGAATAAGCCATTAACCACTAAGCAATGATCCCTCACAAATGCTGAATTACTCCAATGACAGGACAAAATAGAGAGATGTTGCTACAGGGCATGGAATGTGCCATCCCAATGCTTCCTGACCCCTCCAGATAAAATACCCATAAAGTATCTGCAACCCACACCTTAGGCTATATCGTTCAATGTGACACTTGGCCTTTCTTAACTGAGACAAGCACAATTTATTGGTTATTGTTCTGTCTGGCAGTCCAGTCAGCTACTAACAGCAGCAGCTTTTCATACTCTCATACCCTGCAATAAGACACTGGAACAAAAGTATCCCTCTGTCTTGAACTTTTTTAGTCATCAGATTTGTCTTTAGAGAAAGCTGCCATAGGATTTGCACAGCATATTATCATTAATGCACCCTTTGATTCTGGGATCGCTTTTGATTGTAGTATCTAATTTTCATGTTCTTCATTCAACTATATTTTATCATCCTGGCAGTGGTGGGGAAAAGCCAGAGAGAAGTGGAATTTTTTTTCCAAATAATAATAAAATGTGAGAGTGAAGAGAGGACCCTAAGAAACATTTTGCTTATACTTTCTATGCTTGCACAAAATCACATGCAACATTTGTTAACAACCTTTTCTTCAATTACCACTATGGCTCTTTTCCGGGTAACTAAATACAAATTTAATGAGTACAGATACAAAATACACAGCCAAAATAGACAGGGAACCTTGTATCCTGAAAACTGTGGGGGAACCAGCGTCTGCCCTCCACAATATTACTCAATACTCCCTGCTCTTTCTGCAGAGGATCCCCACCACTCTGCACAACCTCAGAGGCACTCCTTTCTTAATGACATCCCGTCATCCCGGCTGCCAGATAAAAAAAACCTCCTTCGGGATCAGGCTGAGCTCTGGGGCTTCCCCTAAACGCCTCTAATCTCAGCCAAGACGAAGGAGCTCCATTCCCTGGCGGGGATCAAAAGCCCCGCTTTACGTTCAGGTGCTCCTCTTCTTACAAGCAAATCTCCCACCCACTTCTTCATCCATCCATCCATCCCGCAGCCCCTTATCTCCAGTTCCATTAGTTAGCCTATCCGACCCCACCCTTTTCCTCTCCCTAGGCACAGTTCGTGCTCCTCCATCCTTAAAACGGCACCAGCCTCCCCGCCTTCTTTCTCCCCGCAGGGGCTTCTTTCTCGTCACTCACAATGCCGGGCAGGTCCGCATACTTGGGATCGGCCATAGCCAGGTGCAGGGATGGGTTGAAGCCACCTAGGCCGGTGAGAGGCAGGGGGAAAAAAACCGAAGTATCGCGAGAACAACCGAGAGACGCGACGGGAAGGCTGAAAGACTTTGTGGGTTGTTGGTTTTTTTGCCGCGCTATGTTTTATGGGAGCTGTAGTCCTAGAGACAGTAGTCAGCCACTGCTGGATGAAGAACATTTAAGTTTGGTCGTTACTGGGAATGTTTTTAGCATACACCTGCAATTTCTCCAGTATTGATTTTAATTTTGTTTTCATTTCAGGCTGCAAAAGTACACAAGAAGCTTCTCATCAAAGTTAAAACCAGAAATTCCAGGGGAGGGGGAAGGATTTCTGTTTTTATTATTAGTAATTGGCTATTTTTAGCCTTCTTTATGCCCTGGTGCTTTCTATTTTTATTTCTGTGCTTGAGTTTTCATTTATTTAGTATCCTTATTCTTCGACAAGAAAAATAGGCAATTAAAAAAACCAAATACAATTAAGATTTATAAAATAATGTGATGATTTTCCAAAATCCTTTAAAAGGGATGGAGGAAGAAAAATACAGTACTGTATATCATTTGAATCTCTCTCCCTCTCCCTCCTTCCCTGCCTTTTTCTCTCTCTCTCTTTGTCTTCTAGTCCAATCCTCTGCTCAAGCAGAAGAACCTATACCATTCTGGACAAATGGTTGTCAAATCACTTCTTAGAAACATCTGGTGATGGAGAACCCACAATTTCTGAAGGCAAGCTATTCCATGGATTGTTTTGTTCTCACTGACAGGAAATTTCTCCTTAACTCTAGGTTGGTTCTGTCATTGTTAAGCTTTTATCTATTACTTCTTGTCTTTCCCCCAGCTGCTTTGGATAATATGTTTACCCACTTCTCTCTGTGAAAAAAAAACTCAAATATTGGAAGACTGGTATCAAGTCTTCTCTAGTTTTTCTCTTCATTAGACTATATATTCCCAGTTCTCACAAATTTTCATTGTCTGGTTTAGCTCTGGTCCCCTAATCATCTTTGTTGCTCTTTTCTATACTCTTTCTAGCGTCTCAATATCTTTTTTTATCATGTTGGCCAAAACTGGATGCAGTATTCCAAATATGGTCTTATCAGTGCAACAGTTTGCCACTTGCTTCTTCCTAGGACTGAGAGAAAGTAACTAGTCCAAAGTTGCCCACCTGGCTTTGTAGTTAAAGTAGAACTAGCACTCAGGGTCTCACAGTATCGAGCCTGTTGCCTTAACTATAAAATCAAACAGACTGTCTGAGACTGCTCAGGTTCAGGAGTGAAATGCTCCCGGTTCGGTCCGGTTCGGTAGAACCGTTACCGGACATGTGG